>JACEIK010004804.1:0-60743 GCA_018107945.1 Datura stramonium
AATATACCTAACACCTTTCTTGGTTGACACACGGGGGTTATGAAAGACCAACTTGGGATGTCACATCACCACTCGAAGAAGTAGTTGTGAGGCTAAGTTGCATTAAATGGTTAGAAGTACGAAAGTCCCTAATCGTTTTCCCGTAAACCACAACATAATTGATTGTCCGCGACTAGAAAATTAAAGTCCCCGCTCTCAATGATGCAGTGAGGCTAGATTGCCGTGTTTAGAGGCTCGAAAGACCATGAACATGCAATTCTAATTATGTGAAATAACAATTGATAGTCCCATGCTTATTCCATTACCGTCGTGCTCGCATGATTATCTGGTTTTAACTTTATGTTGCTCCTAGAGCACTTCGAATATCGTTGACCCAAACTTAGACTTAAATATTCTTGGCTTGAAAATGTCTATCACCAACACTTTAGATATTTAGATCACATTAGAAATGGATGGTTAGAGGAATGGGTCCGGTCACAATGGGTTCGACATTCGGTTCTTAAAAGAGTCACTATATTACTTGCACGGCTCGTACACTTGCGGCATCATCAAGTTTTTGGCGTAGTTGCTTGAGGACTCGGCGAAGTTTAATAACTTATTCGTTTGTGTGATTTTGAATTTCTTTAAGTGTTGAGAAACGTTTTCTTAGTCTGTCTATTTGCGGGTGACGGGTTGTCTGCCGGTAGCTAGAAATAGAGAGCTTGTGGGCAAGTTGTGAACACGGAACGTCAAATCCATTTGCAAGGAGAATAGCTCACAGAGCAAAAATTTGAAGAGACTTCCAAGAAAGATGCAACCCAACAGCCACCGCGGAAGCACGGTGTCATCGGAGCTTGATAGCGAGCAAGACCCGGTTCGGCAGTAGCCCATCCCACCCCTAGCGACGAATGTGACCTCAGTATCCGTAAATCGGGCACGGGAGAGACTTTGAAACTAAGCAGAATATGGTGCAGTACATTGCATTCTGGTGAGTCGAGTTCAGCTGGAAGGCAATGAGGACAGCGACCTTTGCAGGCTTTCTAGAGATGTGTGTACGTTTGTCCCCATAGCGTGTCCACAGTTATGTCGCTTAACCCTCTTCCCATTTTCATTGTTGGGGGAGGCGAAAAAGTGGCTAAAGGCTGAGCCACCGAACTCCATGACTTCATGGGATGACTTGGCTAAGTTCCTTATCGGATTCTTTCCTTGAGCAAAGGCGCAAAGTTGAGAAGTGAAAATCCTAAGTTTCAAGCGAAGCATTGAGAACTTGTATATGGCTTGGAAAGATTCAAGTCATTGTTGTCCCCATCATCGAGAGAAATCAAATGAAGTGTTGGCCATTACCTTTGTAGAAAGTCCCAGACCCACGGCTACAAAAATATTCAGACTGCATGGTCGGCAAGCCTTGGAGAAGACGTGTGATGAGTTGTACACTTTGTTGAACAGAATTGCACAAGGAAATCCGAAGTGGCCACGGCGAATCATCAAGAGGGGCGGGAAGAAGAGCGGGGGTTGACGAGAAACGGTGGTTTGAATGCCTTAGCGTACAGTTAACCGTTTCAACATCAAATGTTGACTCGGTTGATAAGGCGAGTATACACAGCACCGGGGGCGAGGTTAATGCGGTTCAGCAAGCTCAGAGTTGGTGTGAAATTTGTGGTAATAATGGGCATAATGCAGAATCTTGTGGAGCCAATCAGGAATCAGTCAATTTTGTTGGTAATGTGCACGGGAATCGAATATTGGGAACAACTCAGCGAAATTGGCGGAGCCACAATCCTTCTTGGGGTGAAAATCAAAGCAGGAATTTTATGCAACCTCAACAACATCGGTATCGGCGGAATGGCGGATTGAGGGGCATAGTAACGACGCATTAAAGGAAACAACTGGAAAATTATGGAGACCCGAATCGGTGCTTGAAAATCGAGGCGAGATGGCGACGAGACTTAATGAATCGCCAAGTAGCCACCGCCGTCTTGAAAAACAAGTGGAGTCCCGAATAGCATTGCTCAAAACAGCAGACATGAGAGAGATTACCAACGACAACGAGTCCTAACCCCAGCGAATCAATGCCATCGGTCTTAGAAGCGGAAGCGGTTAGACGTCACGGTGCCTAAAGTTGAGAAAAGAGGTGCGCGGCGGAATTGGTAAGACGAGGACCACCCGCAATAATGGAAAATCGAGTCTTTGGGCAACAAAATGCACAACCTTCATTGCACGGCCAATGAAAGACCACCACCACCCTTCCCTCAGAGATTCAAAAAAGAGCAGGAGAATGTTTCAAGTTCTTTGAGACTTTCAAAGAACTTCCATAAATTGCCTCTTATTGATGTCTTTGCAGGGAATGCCCAATATGCTAAATACTTGAAGGATGTGATGGCGAACAAAGTTAGATTGGTGGATGTTGAAGCCCAGTAGCAGCGAGGCGAGGGTGCGATCACGGGGTATTGAGCAAAATGCCAAAAGAAGCTCAAAGACCTAGGGAGTTTTACCCTCCCATTACAAATTGGTAAAAATTTGAAGTGCTTTGAGCTTTGTGTGATTTAGGGGCGACGGAGTTAACCTAATGCCCCCACATCCTTATTCAACACCTTGGGGTTGGGAAGATAGGAACCGACAAGGTTGATGTTGCGGTGCTGACAAGTCGCGAGTGACACTAGATGGAATCATAGAGGACCTTCTCATCAAAGTAGGTAAATTTATTATACACCCTTTGATTTTATTGTTTTAGATTTTCGGGTTGATGACCGGTACCCTAATCTTGGGACCATTTCTTGGCCACTTGGAGGAAGCGGTGATTGATTTGAAAGAAGGGACCCTACAAATGAGGGTCGAGGATGATGAAGAAACCTTCCTGTCTACAAGAAATAAACCCATCCGCACTACAGAAACCTTTGTCGAGTTAGTGTGTTGAAGGAATAGAGTGTGGGGTGGAGGAGTCTACAGGTGCACGGTCAAAGGATATATCAAGTGTCCAGCCCAAGTCTGATAAAGGACTTAAATTGGAGAAGAAGTTGGAGAAAGGGAGGAACAGAGTGGAGAATTTGTATCCTCTAAGCAGCAAAGAAAAGGAGATGGTTCTCGAAGACCGGAGTATGAGGATGTTACGAAAGGGCGGTCACGTCGTGCCACTGACGTAAAATAAGAAAGCGCTTGGGGAGGCAACCCAAGGAGTACCTCGGGTACAATTTTTAGAATTTTTATTTTGTTTGGATTTTGTTATGTTCATTTTTGTTTGTATTTTTGGTGGATAGTTAGGCACGGGTGGAGGGAGATGCAGTACCCTCGAGAGGAGGAAGCTAGTAAGCATGGAAAAGGAAAAGTGTGGGGTCGACCACCCGCTTGTGCAAATGGTGGAAAAACATGCTACCGTGGGCCTAAAGGCCTCGGGGAGTACTTCTCACACCCTCTTGAAATGTTAATTTGATGCTATGGGGACATAGCATAATTTAAGTGCAGGGTAGAGGAAATTTCAAAATGAAATTTCAAAAAAATTTCATTCTTTAACAAGCATTGGTGAAGGTAATGCTTGTTTGAAATATGAGAAAAATTTGAAAAATCTTTGTGAGTCAGCATGAATTCATCACCCGTTGGTTTTTTCTTTTCGGTTCTTTTTAGACGGGGTCTTTTTGAAGCGAAGAATAAAAAATTTCACATCGGTGATTAATAAAATATTTTATTTTTAATATTTGTACATAATGTTTTAGTCATCGTTAGGGACTGTTTCCAACAATGGATGGATAGCGGATAGTCTTGAGAAAATTAGTCGATAGATGTCGGGTTTTTTGAAACCATAGCTAATGGATGCTTGATGTTCTTGTTGCATGTACTATATGGTTGTAAAAGATGCAAGTATGTTCGGTATTGAAGCATGCAGTGTATAACTGTTTGAGACACTTGACTCTTGAATGTGACTCGAAATATAATTGAAGCAATTTTGAATTCTTGTGATTAGTAGTAAGTCTGTTTGTGTCTTGAATTGAGCATGTGCCATGAGTGTAAGGTTTTGAGTATTCTATGCTATTGTGGATTGTCTAGAACTTGCACGGGTGTATGTATAGGCAAAAATAGAAGGATGTGAATTGTAGGAGATGATTTAGGCATTTCTTTGAATTAACCTAATTTTTATCCTCGTTTTACCTACCTTGAGAAATTAATCCTAGTTAGCCCCGTTGAGCCTTGAGCCTATTCTTTGATAAAGCAGCATAAACAGCTCAGTTTCTTTCATTAACCTTGAATTTGACCCAAAGCTCCTAAAGAAAGCGCTGGAGAAGAAAAATGCGAAAGAGTAAAGGAGTGAGGAGAATGAAAAAGAAATGAAAAGTAGCAAGTTGTAGAAGTTGAGGAAAGGACAAGGTGCACTTGTGTAAAGGTGGATTTGATTATTGTTGAGTAAGAGAACAAAGTAATGAAAAATTATTCCTTAGAGCTCCTTACTTGACAAAATTAAAAAGTGCCTAAATAAAGGGGAGACAAGAGGAAAGAAAACCCATCAAGGATAAAAAGGGAAGTAAGGGAAGGGAAGTTATGTGAGGGCGTGATGTATTAAAAGCGCTTAGGAAAGATAGTGCCTATTACGGCCATAATAGTACCTACTTGTACTGAGTTAAGTTACAACCTACAAAGTCCTATGATCTTACATTCATACATCCTCAAATTAGTGAGTAAAACACTAAGAGGCAAGCTTATGGAGTATGACATGAGCGTGAATTCTTTGTGAGTGAGTGTAATTCTTTTTTATATACCCACACATGTTGTGATGTAAAATTGTTTTTGCGTGTGATTGGGTAACTCTCTTTTCGTGAGGGCACATGTTTAATGAAGGATAAAATTCATGTGGGATTTCTTAATCGGTTGATTTGCAGGAGTTTGCTAATATTGAGAGTCGATTCTTGAGGTTAAGGAGTCTTAACATAGTTGTATTTCATAGATTGTTCTATTTTTAACTTGTGTCTTACGTAATCATTATAGCAGTAGCTTGAATTATCTTGCTAAATTGGTATGTGGGAGTCTCCATACGCATGATGTGCATGTAAAAGGTTGTTCGAGAATGAAGCAAGGCTTTAAGATGTGGGGTTGGTGATCACGGGAAAAATATAGGTCATTGATACGCTTTATAGAAATTGATGGTATTGTCTAAGCTATTTGATACATTTTCATGTGATTTTATATAAAGTGAAGATATGTGCTAACCAACATGATTAGCCTTTGTTTTGTAGGTTTTGATGACTTTAGAGGAGCTAATTCATGAATTGGTGAAGTAGAGGCTTGGAGAAGGAATAAGCACGCGGCGATAGGCAAGAGAGGCCCAAAACAGCCCACTGCGCGTCGACCTTCACGGCAGGCAGGCTGCCCAAGACAGCCCCCTGCTTGGCGTTGGCAAGCGTGCCCGGCAGGAGTGGCTCCGCGACCAAGACTGTGTGACGCGCTGCCCAAGCAGCGTGCCACGCGTTGCCATCCGCGGCAAAGGTCTTTGCTGGCTGATTTTGAGTTGATTTCAGTGAGCTTTCGCGATGCCTCAGTGTCCACGCGGGCGGTGCTCAACGATACACTCAGTGACACGGAGCCGTTCCACAAACAGAGGCCATTATACCCGTTATACATTTACTATAAATAGGACCGCAGCTCCCAATTCCATTTGGTCACAATTTTATTACGAAAAAGCTCATAGGAGTGGCGAGGGAGAAGTGGGAGAACTCATCTAGGGTTTATCAAATTCCCTTCTCATCTACCAATCTCATGTAAGTATGTAGTTTAGGAGTAGATTAATAGTAGTTAGAGTAGTTTCTGAACATGAATGGCAAGAACCTTTCCTCTAGGGTTGAAGCCATGGATTATGATTGTAATTTTATGATATTGTTTTGGAATTAAGTTATTGATTGTTGTTTTCGTCTTGCATTATGATTTGTTGGTTGTTTTTATGATTGATCACCATAAAAGCATATTTGTTAACAGGAAATAGCTTGAAGGCATTACCTAGGTCGGGACATGAGAATGTGGGGGGCATGAAGTAATCTCGGGAGAGGTTCGGGTGTTTGGATAGAAATACCTAACACCTTGCTTGGTTGACACACGGGGTTATGAAAGACCAACTTGGGATGTCACATCACCACTCAGTAGTTGTGAAGGCTAAGTTGAGTTAAATGGTTAGACGTACGAGGAGTCACTACAATCGTTTCCCAGTAAACCTGACATAATTGATTCCGCGACTAGAAAATTAAACTCCACCAAAGCTCACAATGATGCGGTGAGGCTAGATTCATAGGTGTTTAGAGGCTCGAAAGACCATGAACATGCAATTCTAATTATGTGAAATAACAATTGGTAGTCCCATGCTTATTCCATTGCAAATCGTATTATCGCATGATTATACGGTTTTAACTTTATGTTGCTCCTAGAGCACTTCCCGAATATGTCGTTGACCCCGAACTTAGACTTAAATATTCTTCCAACGAAAATGTCTATCACCAACACTTTAGATATTTAAGATCACATTAGAAATGGATGGTTAGAGGAATGGGTCCGGTCCCTTTGTGGGTTCGACAATTCGGTTCTTAAAAGAAGCCACTATATTACTTGCACGGCCGTACACTTGCGGCATCGTCAAGTTTTTGGCGCGATTAACAGGGACTCGGCGAAGTTTTAATAACTTATTCGTTTTGTGTGATTCTTGAAGTTTCTTTAAGTGTTGAAACTTGGTCTTAGTACTGTCTATTTGCGGAGTGACGGGTTGTCTGGTGGCAAGAAATAGAGAGCTTGTGGGCAGATTGTGAACACGAGCGTCAAATCCATTTGCAAAGGAGAATAGCTCTAGAGCAAAGGCTGAAGAGACTTCAAGAAAAGGTACAACAACAACCACCAGCAAGGGGCAAGCACGGTTGTCATCGGAAGCAATGGCAGCCAGACCGGTTCGCGAAGTGGCCATCCCACTAGCGACGAATGTGACCTCTAATATCCCAGTAAGCGGAACTGGAGAACTTTGAGCTTAACGAGAGTATGGTGCGGCTATTTACATTCTAGTGAGTGGAGTTCTTTGGAGATGGCACATGGAGACACATGACGACACTTACGAGCTTTCTAGAGATAAGTGACACGTTTGTCCCCAGGCGTGTCCCTGAATTATGTCGCTTAACCCTCTTCCCATTTTCATTGTTGGGGGAGGCGAAAAAAAGTGGCTAAAGGTACAGGCAAAACTCCACGTGACTTCATAAGGATGACTGGCTAGAAAGTTCCTTATCGATTCTTTCCTTCGGGCAAGGCGCAAAGTTGAGAAGTGAAATCCTAAGTTTCAGCGAAGCACGATGAGAACTTGTATATGGCTTGGGAAAGATTCAAGTCATTGTTGAGAGGCTTGTCCCGTCATCGAAATCCAAATGAAGTGTTGGCCCATACCTTTGTAAAGAAAGTCTAGACCCACACAATAAAATATTACTAGACTACTGCATCAGATCAAATAAGCCTTGGAGAGACGTGTGATGAGTTGTACACTTTGTTGAACGAGTGCACAAGGAAATCCAGTGGCGTAGCGAATCATCAAGAGGCGGGAAGAAGAAGCGAGGTTGACGAAGCGAATGGTTTGAATGCCTTGGCGTACCACAGTTAGCTTGTTCAACATCAATATTGACTCAGTTCAATAAGCGAGTATGCACCAAGACAGACGGAGTTAATGCGGTTGGCCCAAGCTCGAGTTGGTGTGAAATTTAGTAATAATGGGCATAATGCGGAATCTTTTTGGGGCCAATCAGGAATCAGTCAATTTTGTTGGTAATGTGCACGGAATCCGAATTTTGGGAACAACTCCAACGAGAAGTGGCGGGGAGCCACCAATTCTTCTTGGGGTGGAAATCAAAAGCGAATTTTGTCTGACCTCAAGAACATCGATGTCGGCGGGAGAATAGAGCGAGTGAGGGCATAGTAACGACGCATTGAAACCTTGCGAATATTGCCTGGGGCAGAGTCAGTTAGCGAAATCGAGCGAGATGGCGGCGGACAATGAATCGGCAAGTAGCCACCCGCAATCTTGAAAAACAAGTGGGTCAAATAGCAGTTTACTTTCGAAATATGAGGCCGTGAAGGGTGCAAGCGTACGAATCCTAACTTGCGAATCCATGCCATCGGTCTTGAGCGGAAGCGGTTAGCGATGCGTGCCTAAAGAAGTTGAGAAGAGGGTGCAGCCGGAATTGGCTAAGACCAGGGACCACCCACAATAATGGAGAAAATGTAGTCTTTGGGCAACAAAATGCCTGACCTTCATTACTGGCCCGTGAAAGACCACCACCACCGCCCACTCGAGAGGTCAAAAAGAAGCGAGGAGGAGGAATGTTTCAAGGATTCTTTGAGACTTTCAAAGAAATTCACATAAATTTGCCTCTTTATTGATGTCTTGCGGGGAATGCCCAGTATGCTAAATACTTGAAGGATGGATGGCGAACAAGTTAGATTGGTGAATGTTCGGACGCCTTGCGGCCCGGGGCGTAGTCACGGGGTATTGAGCAAAATGCCAAGCTCAAAGACCCGGGAGTTTACCCTCAGTACAAATTGGTAAAGTTTGAAGTGATTCGAGCTTTGTGTGATTTAGGGCGTAGTTAACCTAATGCCCCTATCCTTATTCAACACCTTGGGGTTGGGAAGGCAAGGCAGACAAGGTTGATGTTGCGGTAGGTGACAAGTCGCAGTGACACCCAGATGGAATCATAGAGGACCTTCTCATCAAAGTAGGTAAATTTATTATACCTGCTGATTTTATTGTTTTTAGATTTTCGGGTTGATGACCGGTACCCCTAATCTTGGGGCGGCCATTCTTGACCCACTTCGGAGAGACGGTGATTGATTTGAAAGAGGACCACGAAAATGAGAATTGAGGATGAAGAAGAAACCTTAGTGTCTTTGCAAGAAATAAACCCATCCGCACCTTACGAAACCTTTGTCGAGGTAAGTGTGTTGGGAGAGGATAGTGTGGGGTGGAGGAGTCACGGTGCACGACCAAAGGCAATGTCAAGTAAGCCCGACCCAAGTCTGATAAAGGACTTAAATTGGAGAAGAAGTTGGAGAAAGGGAGGAGCGGAGTGGAGGTGTATCCTGCTAAGCGGCAAAAGAAAAGGAGATGGTTCTCGAAAGAGAACCCCGGTATGAGGATGTTACGAAAAGGGCGGTCACGTCGTGCCACGACGTAAATAGCCTTGAGGAGGCAGCAGGTACCTGGAGTACAATTTTTAAATTTTATTTTGTTTGGATTTTGTTATGTTCATTTTTGTTTGTGTTTTGGTGGATAGTTAGGCACGAGGTGGAGGGAAGTCGAGTACCCTCGGGAGGAAGCTAGTAAGCATGGAAAAGGAAAGTGGGGTCGACCACCAGCTTGTGCAAATGGTGGAAAAACATGCTACTAGTGGGCCTAAAGGCCTCGGGAGTATTTCTCACCCTCTTAAAGTGTTAATTTGATGCTATGGGGACATAGCATAATTTAGAAGTGTGGGGTGAGGAAATTTCAATGAAATTTCAAAAAAATTTTGTTCCTAACAAACTGTTGGTGAAGGTAATGCTTGTTTGGAAATATGAGAAAAATTTGAAAAATCTTTGTGAGTCAAGCATGAATTCATCACCGTTGGTTTTTCTTTTCGGTTCTTTTTAAAATGGGGTCTTTGAGCCAGAAAATTAAAAATTTTGTTTTATTTTATTTTATTTTTGTCTGTACATAATGTTTTAGTCATGTTAGGGAGGCATTTGAGCTTAATGGATGGATGACGACCGTCTTGAGGAAAGATTAGTCGATAGATGTCGGGTTTTGAAACCATAGCTAATGGATGCTTGATGTTCTTGTTATGTGCTATATATGGTTGTAAGATGCAAGTATGTTCAGTATTGAAGCATGCAAGTTTATAACTTTGTTTGAGACACTTAGGCTCTTGAATGTGACTCAATATAATTGAAGCTTAATTTTGAATTCTTGTGATTAGGCTGTAAGAGTCTGCTTGTGTCTTAATTGAGCATATTGCCATGGTGTAAGGTTTTAGTATTCTATGCTATTGTGGATTGTCTAGAACTTGCAGTGTGTGTATGAGCGAAATGAAGGATGTGAATTGTAGGAGATGATTTAGGCATTTCTTTGAATTAACTAATTTTTATCCCTGTTTTACCTACCTTGAAATTAATCCTAGATTGGCAGATTTAGGCCTTGAGCCTATTCTTTGTCATTGCAACATAAGCTTAATCGTTCTTTCATTAACCTTGGGTGACCCAAGCTCTAAAGCGCTTGGAGAAGAAAAATGCGAAAAGAGTAAAGGAGTGAGGAGAATGAAAAGAAATGAAAAGTAGCGAAGTTGTAGAAGTTGAGAAAGGACAAAAGGTGCTGCTTGTGTAAAAGTGGTTGATTATTGTTAAGGAGTAAGAGAACAAAGTAATGAAAAATTATTCATAGAGCCCTTCTTGACAGTCAAAAGTGCCTAAATACAAGGGTAAAGAGGAAAAAAGAATGTCAAGGATAAAAAGGTGAAGTAAGGGAAGGGAAGTTCGCCATGAGGCGTGATGTATTAAAAGCGCTTAGGAAAGATAGTCACTGTGCGCCATAATAGTACCTACTTGTACACGAGTTAATTACAACCTACAAAGTCCTACTTGATCTTACATTCATACATCCTCAAATTAGTGAGTAAAACACTAAGGGCAACATGGAGTCATGACATGAAGCATGTGAATTCTTTGTGAGTGAGTGTAATTCTTTTTATATACCCCACACGTATTTGTGATGTAAAAATTGTTTTGCGTGTGATTGGGTAACTCTCTTTCCATGAGGGCACATGTTTAATGAAGGATAAAATTCATGTAGGATTTCTTAATCGGTTGATTTGCCTGAGTTTACGAAGAGTTGAAGTCGATTCTTGAGGTTAAGTCTTAACATAGTTGTATTTCATAGATTGTTCTATTTTTAACTTGTAATGTACACGTAATCATTATAGCGTAGCTTGAATTAACTTGCTAAATTAGTTATGTAGGAGTCTCCATACGCATGATGTGTAAAAGGTTGTTCGAGGACGGAGAACAAGGCTTTAAGTGTGGGGTTGGTGATCACGGGAAAAATATGAGTCCGTGTCCTTTATAACAATTAGTCGTGTTGTCAAGCTATTTGATACATTTCATGTGATTTTATATAAAAGTGAAGATATGTGCTAACCAACATGATTAGCCTTTGTTTTGTAGGTTTTTGATGACTTTCGAGCTAATTCATGGGTGGTGAAGTTAGGGCTTGGAGAAGGAATAAACACGCGAACGTCGGCAAGAGGAGGCCCAAAACAGCCCACTGTAGCGTCGGCAACGTGCCACGGCAGGCAGGCTGCCCAAGACAGCCCCCTGCGCGTTGGCAACGTGCCACGGCGGGAATTGGCTCCGCGACCAAGGATGTGTGACGCGGCGCCCAGCGGCGTGCCACGTTGCCATCGGAGGTCTTCCTTAGGCGGATTTTCGAGGTTGATTTCCGGTGAGCTTTCGCGATGCCTCAGTGTCACGGAGGCAGTGCTCCGCGATACACTCCGTGACACGGAGCCGTTCCACAGCAGAGCCCAAATTATGCAGGTTCTCCATTTACTATAAATAGGACCCTTAGCTCCTAATTCCATTTGGTCACAATTTTATTACGAAAAAGCGCATAGGAGAGAAGGGAGAAGTGGGAGAACTCGTCTAGGGTTTGTCAAATTCCTTCTCATCTACCAATCTCATGTAAATTGTAGTTTTAGGAGTAGATTAATAGTAGTTAGAGTAGTTTCACGAACATGAATGGCAAGAACCTTTCCTCTAGAGTTGAAGCCATGGATTATGATTGTAATTTTATGATATTGTTTTGGAATTGAGTTATTGATTGTTGTTTTCGTCTTGCATTCGGATTTGTTGGTTGTTTTTATGATTGATCACCATAAAGCATATTTGTTAGCTTGGGAAATAGCTTGAGAAGGCATTACCTAGGTCGGGACATGAGAATGTGGGGGGGCATGAAAGTAATCTCGGGAGAAGTTAGTGTTTGGATAGAAATATACCTAACACCTTGCTTGGTTGACACACGGGAGTTATGAAAGACCAACTTGGGATGTCACATCACCACTCGAAGAAGTAGTTGTGAGTATAAGTTGAGTTAAATGGTTAGACGTACGAAAGTCCTTAATCGTTTCCCCGTAAACCACAACATAATTGATTGCCTGCGACTAGAAAATTAAACTCCTGGCTCGCGGCCAGTGCGGTGAGCTGGGTGCCCGTGTTTAGAGGCTCGAAAAGACTGAACATGCAATTCCAGTTATGTGAAATAACAATTGATAGTCCCATTCTTATTCCATTTGCAAATCGTATTATCGCATGATTGCCCTGGTTTAACGCTATAATGCTCTGACACTTTCGAATATGTCGTTGACCCAAACTTGGAGCCAAATATTCTTCAAACGAAAATGTCTATCACCAACACTTTAGATATTTAAGATCACATTAGAAATGGATGGTTAGAGGAATGGGTCCGAGTCCTGTGGGTTCGACATTAGATTCTTAAAAAGAGCCACTATATTACTTACCTGACCGTACACTTGCGGGCTCATCACAAATAATAAAGTGGATTTATTTCAACGAATTATCGAACCACTTGGGGACTATAATGTTTAGTAATTTTCTTCAAGTGTTTAGTATGCAATTTTATACAAGCGGACAACAGAACAAATGATGATATTTAAGAAATTAGTTAATGTAACTTTAATTAAGAAGATTGTAAATTATAATCGGAAAAATAATACAAACAAGCTGAGTTAAGGAAAACATGCGGATATGTAATTTGCGATTAAATTTGATCAGCCACTTCTCTTTGGTTGTTGGTCGGGAATTATTAACTTGATGGTTAGGTCTTTCGATCATCCCTCTCCAATTAAAGAATCATGAGACTTACATCCCACATTCCTTGATGCAAACACTTCATATTCTAGCAATACACAACAAATTCCATAGATGACCAAATATGACATTACGAGATAATATTTCTATTCGAATGTGAATCGTCTTAAATATGCAAGCCAAGACAAGAACATATCCTACCAATTCCATCCTATCCAGTTAATCTTCCTTTTAAGAATTAAAGCTGGAATTCTAGAGTTTACATTAACAATGGTCAATCATTAAATGTAGTGAAAACAAGAATTAGTAGAACAGTCGTAGAGAAGATAAAAACTAAATGAACATCAGTACATATTACTACAATCATCCTCAACCTCGAGATAAAGGTAGATTAGCCACTCATTCGATGATTAAACATCTTCAAACAAGTAGAATACATACAAGCAATTGAAATTGAAGAGAAAAAGGAAGAAAATTAGCAAGGGAACGCTACTTGACTCATGCACGATACGGCGTTCTTATCTTGAAATGTCAAATCTCTTAAAATAAAACCTAAGTTGCTATTTATACAAGTGGGAAATTTTCGAGAATAAGCAGCAGCACGTGTACACGAAGGGTATCGCGGAGCACCAACTCCATGCCACGGACATCGTGGACCTTCTTGGAACTTGGGAGTGCGGATGGTATCTTGACATGGCAAGGAGGACATCGCGGAGCCTCAGCTCCGTGCCACGAGAGTAACGCGCACCTTTCTTGGAATCAGGAGTGAGCGGAATGAAATCCTCCCACCATGTCAGAAGTGAACGCGAGCATGGGCTACGTGACATGGTGCCATCGCGCACCTTCCGGATTTCCACCCAAATTCAACTCTAGGCATAATGCCTCAGCGTGAGTGGCGTGACACGGCACGTCGCGGGCACCAACTGTTTAGCATTTTCTTGGAGCTTTCTAGTTTTACTTAGGAGTCCATTCTTCCACTTCACCAACTTAAAGATTGGATTCCCAAAATTAAATTTCTAGCTACCAAAAACAATAACTAATCATGTTGGTTAGTACAAATCACATTTACATAAAAATCACATGACAATATACACATAAAAAGTAGACAAACAAGTCAAAACTAACAAATAAAGTATCACTTGGGCATGCAATTATGCCCAAGATCACCTACCCCACACTTAAAGCCTTGTTCGTCCTCGAACAACCCTTTCTATCTCATGTAATTAAAAAGACTCACGCATAGCTAATTTAGCACGACAATTCCAAGCTATGGCTATAAAAGGAATTATTTAAGATAGCAAGTTAAAAATAAGGCATGCATGATTTCATCATTAAGATGAAGTACAACTATGTTAAGACTTCCTAACCTCAGAATCAACTCGCGATCTTAGCAAACTTGTGAAAATCAACCAATCAAGAATTCCACATGAATGTTATCTCTCATTAAAACGTGTGCCCTCACAACACAAGAGGATTACCCCATTTTTACTTCAAAGAATTTCAAATCACAAAAGGTATGGGTATATGAATCAAATTACTCTCACTCTCTCAAAAAATTCACATGCATCATGTAGTGAACCATAAGCTTGCCCTTATTGCACTCCATAATTTAAGGATCGTGAGCGTAAGATCAAGTAGGACTTAATGGGTTGTAATGTAGGCTAAGGGATGGGTAGGTACTATTCTTAGCCCGGTAATAGTGACTATCTTCCCCCAAGCGCTTTACCATCCACATTAATTAAAGACATCTCTCTATACTTCTTCCTCACTCTTCTCTAAGCCTCAGAATATTCTCTTTTGTTCTCATTTCTTTAAGCATGCCTCGGCTTACTAGTAACGCGTATTTAAGCAAATTTTCATTTACTTTCGTACTCTCTACTAATAATCAATCATTTTCAACAAGTGCACCTTTGTCCTTTTCTCAACTTTCACAACTTCCACTTTTCCTTCTGTTTCACACTTCTCACTCCTTTACTCTTTGGAATTTTTCACTTAAGCGCTTAGGAGTTTTGGATCAAATTCACTGACTAATGAAAGAAAGTTAAGCTTATGTTATACAGCGAAAAGAATAGGCTTAAGGCTCCAATGGGGCTAACTAGATTTAACATTCAAGGTAGGTAAGATAAGGAGGATAAAATTTAGGTTCGTTCAAAGAAATGCCTACATCCTCTCTACAATCATATCCTTTGTTTCGTTTTATATACACACCAACCAGAAGTTCTAGACACTTCACGGTAGCATGAAATATTAGAAAAACTCTCCCTCAACTTTGCACATGCACGTGCTCAATTCAAGACATATTCGCGGACTCTTAACTCGATTAATTACAAGAATTCAAAATTAAGCTTTAATCACATCGAGTAGAATTCTAGAGCCGGGTGTCTCAACATGTTTTAACACACTTGCATGCTTCCACACGAATCACACTTGCATCTTAAAATATAGCACATAACAAGAATGTTGAACCATTAATTAGCTATGTGTTCACAAAAAACTCAAAACTTCTTGACTAAATTTCTCTTAAAGTTCCTCATCCATCTATCATAGAGAATAGATACCCATCTAAGACTTCGGTTCAAGGGACTATTCTCGAAAAAGCACGAAGTAAAATCGAAACCCAACTCAAAAATTTAGAAAAATAAAGTAAAAAAATAAAAATAGCAAATAACTTACACAAAAAATAAAAATAGCAAATAACTTACACAAATAATTACACAAATAAGCTTACTCAACAATAAACAATTTATTACAATTACATTACTGACACCAACACACACAAAAGCATCAACAACATAACATGAACACAATGTCACACATCAAAACGACCAAAAGCACAAACATATCACAGCCTTACTACACCGGCACCTAACTACTCCCACTTGCCTTAGTTGGAACGTCCTAGTGTTCGCATATCTATAATTAAAATAAAGTTTTGGGTGGTGTAAGCGCTGATCAATCAAAATGTTCAATCTCTTCATCGGTGCTAGTGCCTCATCACCAAGATCGGGAATCTTCTTCACGTTCCTCCTCTCACTCGATGTCAGAGTCATCCCGGCGCATTTCCTCATCCCGGTAGGGATGTCGTCGTCAGCGGTTCTACAAATTCGGGCCCAACTTTGCATAGCTTCGGGCATGCTCATTGAATGGATAATCCATGTTGGTTTGCCACAATTCATCCTACATAGAGGCCTTCCACCAATCTCATAGTTGTAGCATTTGCATCCCACGTACGATTCGGGCCATGTAGTGATCATCTCGAGCATGTCACTCGGCGAGTGTAAGCACGAGCCCATATGTGGTATCGGGTGATTTTGTCTTAGTAACATCCAAAGCACATCGGTCAAGTTGAGGAATGTAGTCGAGCGACAACTATGATGCCCGCCCAGCTGAGGAAACGGTGAGAAGACCGCGAAACTATCTGATGCCGCCGATGAGTACGGCTTTCTTCGTGGCGGAAACAATCGCTCCAACATTTATCTCCGGTACTTTCATCAACGCATACACCAAACAAATTCTGTCGGGTGACATCGGTCATGTGCACCGAGGATCAAGCAAGTACATGCCCCATCTTCAACGGATCACCAGCTACTCTGACCATTTGGGAGTATGGCAATGTCTAGTGATACCACTCTTTCTTTGTGACGGCTCCACCTAGGCACATTGACCGTGCTCCACATAAAGTGCGTCTGATATCTATATGGTGGAGTGATATTGACTAAGCGGAGGACATGTGCGTCTGTGTCAGCGTCCCAGATGGCATTTAAATGTTGTGGTTTCAAAGTAATCACACGTCCTCGATCTTGACTATGTGGGTGAACACGGTAGGATTCCGGTTAGCGTAGAATTCCACTTATGAGATGGAGATTACTGCTTTCTTTGGAGTTCTTAAAAGATGAAGTTTAGCCAGTGTCTATCCTATGTAGGATTCTCGGGAATCCTTGAAATTTAGTGGTTCCGTCTTGTTGTTCCCTGCAGGAAATACTTGGTTTCCTTATGTTTGGCGTACCATTTCTTTCCTCATGCGTAACCCATCGTGTTCCATATTGTCTACATTTCCCCCTTGGAACTAGTGGTACGTGGCGGCTAACGCTGATTCTCCGTCTTTTACGGTTGGCGCCGAGATGTGGATGCACCTTTCCACTTTGTCTTGTCTCCCGAGATATTTGTCCTGTCAGCCAAAGCATAAATTTCAAATGTCATTCATGGTATAGTTGGCTACTACTAAGTGGGCTTAAAGCGAGCACACACACTTAGTCATTAGCGCTTGATCCATTTAATTAGAGCAAGCAATCCACGTATTTTAGTTCTTATTTTTTCAAAATGTTCGGTGCATTAGCTGATCGATGGAACAATTTCATTGTACTACTGAGACTTCATACAATGCATTATGAAAGTTTATCCATCGATTCATTTATATAATCATGAGCACTTTGCAATTTGTGCACAACAACCTGTAAATTTCCTACTTTCATCCCCAAAAATCCATCTTCTACCATAACATAATCCAACTTCAATCACAACATGTTTCAACTCAAACAACATGCACAGCCCCAAAATATCTCCCATTCCCATTTCTTCTTCTTCCTAATTAAATTCTCAACCTAGTTATCAACAATATAAGATTTTAACAAATCATGTAATTATTGAGTTCGTCTAATCAAAACAATCATACAAATTCATCCTTAACTCAATTGATTACAACACTTATTAATCACTTAGAAATGGAAGTTTCAACGAAAACATGTTCAAGAATCGAAATATTCAGCAATAATGAGAAAGAATTCGAGAACATACCTTTATGAAGAATTTTAAGAAGAATCGAAGAAATTTTCTAGCTAGAATTCGTGGCACATTGAGGGAAGGGTTTTGGGGTGGTATGAAGGGTTTGAGAAAAATAGGAGAAAATAAGGAATTTGGGGTTAAAGGGTGATTTCGTGTGGGTCGACTCGTTGCCCGAGCGGCCGTCGCGAAATTACACTCAACATTTCACGGAGGGTAGCGCGGAGGCTGTTGGAATTTTGAACATGCACACGGATTTGGCCTCAATGTGTCATGGAGGGTAACACGGAGGAATCGACCTCCGTGACACGGAGATGATGCGGACCCTCACTATTTCTTGCCCCAATTTTTACTTTTTACCTTTATTTTTCCACTTGAGATTTTTTTTTTGTATTTTTGCCCTCCATATTTCCTGCAATTCACAAACAACAACCATTTGTTAGAAAATGTCGTAGGTTGCCTCCCCACCCCAGTACAGTTTTCTTTTCTTTTCCTTCCACTTCTTTCTTTTTCTACTAGTCGTACATTACATCCCGCGAGTTGCCTCCGTGCGGCGCTTGGTTTTACCTTTGCGGCTCGACGCTTGACATTCTCATTCATCTGCTAAGGTGATAGACATGTCTTCTCTCGATTAACGTCTTCACATTAGTGCTTACACCTCTACCGTTCACCAAAAATGTAGCACTTTTATCCTCTTGCCACAATTCAAAAGCCCCGTGTGTAGTCATCCTTGCAACTTTAAATGGCCTAACCCTTTGGAGCGCAATTTACACAGGAAAGTTTCAACATGGTTAAATAGCAACACCTTCGGCCGCTCAAAGATTCGATGCACCATGTGCTTGTCATGGCAGGGGATTTAGTTTTCTTTGTAGCATTTGGCACTTCCATATGCATGCCATTGAAACTCGTCCAACTCACTCGGTTTTGTGATCTCTTCTTTCTTGCAAGCTCGGGATCATGTTCATCTTGCACGAAGCCCAAAAAGCTCGGTGTTCCGGCTCCATGGGTAGATGACATGCCATAAACCAATCTATATGTGATCCCGATACCCAGTTGTCTTATATCTTTGTCGATATGCCCACAAGCATCATCAGTTTTCTTGACCAATCTAAGCGTTGTGCGTTCACGTTTCTGCAAATCTTGTTTAATTTCCTGTTTGACATCTCCATTGCCCGCAAATGCAGGATGATATGTTATCGCCACTTTATACGAGAACCCCATATTTCGCCCTAACAAATTCCCGAACCACTGCATTTACAAAATGTGCCCCTCATCACTAATTGCTCGTGGCGTACCAAACCTTGTGAAAATATTTCTTCTTCACAAATTTAGTCACCACCTTGTTGTCATTCTGGGACACGCTGCGCACCGACCCACTTGGACACGTAGTCCCACTTGCTACCAAGATATCGATTGCCAAACGATGGGTGGAAGCTTGGGCCCATGAAATCTATTCCCCACATGAAACACCTCGGCTTCTAATATGTGATGCTATGGCATTTCTTGTCTTCTACTTAGATTGTTCCTATTCTTTGACATCTATCACATACTTTGACATAAGTTACGGCATCTTTGAAGCGAGTGTTGGCCAAAGAACCCAGTGCGGCACTTTGTGGCTTGATCCGGCTCTCCTCCATGATGACCTCCGTACAATGATGGCCAACAACTCCTCGGCACCTCTGTCGTCGACTTTAAGAATGCATCGCCTAAATCACTTGATCTACAAGTCCCTGCTCAAATATATCGGCTCATGCCACGTATGATGAGAGTCATGCCTCGCTTCTTCCTCTGTTGAGCCATTGCCTCGGGTGGGTATACTCCACTTACCAACAAATTCACAATATGCACGCCACCCGGGAGTTCGAAACGCTATTTGCCAAGGATTCATCAGAAACTCTTCTCTAATGCTCTCACCTTCCTTCACATGTGAAGCGATTCTCTAACGCGATAGGTGATACACCTTTGATTTTCACTTCCCTTCCTATCTCGGATCTCGGATCAAACTCTTGCGGCAATATCCCCCAGTGCTTTGGGCTTGCATCCCTTCTTGCCAAATAAGTCTTAGAATTTCTGCATGATCGAGTGTGTACCACCACTTCGACCCCAACAGATAGGATCTAAACTTCTCAAATGCAAATACTAGAGCCGGCATCTCCTTCTCGGTGACTTTATAATTGACTTAGGCTGCATCAAGTGTTTTGCTTGCATAGTAGATGAATGAAAAATCTTATTCTTTTCTTGCCCCAATAAACCCTCTGACATCCCTTACATCGCACATTAACTCAAACGGATATTCCCAATCGGGGCTTGATGAGAATAGGAGCTTCCACCGGCTTCTTTTCAGCCCCGCTCAAATGCTTCTACACATTCCTTGCCAGAATTCAAACTTCACCTCTTTTTCTAGCAATAGGCATAACGGTCTAGAAATTTTAAGTTTTGAATAAGCTAGTCTGTAAACCGACATGTCACAGAAGCTGGACACCGCCAGCGTCTTGGCGGTGGTAGCTTTGTCACCACTATCTTTGCACGATCGGCCTCAAACCTACGCATGAAACATGGCCAAGGACATGTCCTCCTTAACTAAAAAGTGACATTTCCCGGTTGAGCACCGGAGTTTGAGTCTTCACATCTAGCTAACACCATGTCGGAGTGCAGAAGCACACCCAACCCAAGCGAGTTACCAAAAAACGAGAAAAGTCATCCATAAATACCTCGACATAGTCTTCCACCATATCGTTGAATATCGCCATCATGCATTCGGCGAAATGTATTTAGCGCATTACATAGACAAAGTATCCTCTGAAACTATATGTCCTATAAGGACATGTCAGCGTGGTCTTCTCGCGATCTTACGGTGCTATGGCTATTTGATTATAGCGGAATACCCATCTAAAAAAGAAATAATATGCCTACCTTACCCGGCTGGCTCAACATCGATCAATGAATGGAATAGGATAATGATCTTTCAGTGGCCTCATTGAGCATCCACGTAATCCCATACAGAATTCGCCGGCCAGCGGGCGTGCGTGTGGGGGTCCCAGCTCATTCTTCTCATTTTTAACCACTTTGTCATTCCCCTTTCTTGAGGAACACATTGAGCTGCGCTAACCCATTCACTATACAGAGATGGGATATACCACTCCTACATTCGGCCCGCGATCCCTTCCTTTACGACTACATCTTTCATCACTAGGATTCAATCTCATTGTTTTTGCACGGTTGGCTTGGATCCCTCTTCCATAAATATCTGTGCATGTAGAAAATTTGGACTAATCCCCTTAATATCCGACATCTTCCATACCATTGCTCTCTTTCACCTCTTACGGACCACCAATGCATCTTTCACTTGTGCATGCATCGATTCTATTTGAAATGATGATTGGCAAGGTGTCATCTTCACCCAAGAATACATGTTTGCGGATATGGAGGCAATGTTTTTAACTCCAGTTTAGGTGCTTCCTCCCATTGATGGCTTTAGGGGATGGTTCCAAAGACCTCTGCAATGGTTCAAATCTTGTTTCTGAAAAACCATTTTGGATTCATTCAAAGTGTGCACCATCTCATATGTCGCACTATCCCCAAAATAATCACGTCCCACCAAGGATCTCTCGAGGATCTGTTGATCTGAGGGCATATTTATATGCCCAAGTGATACTCAAATGCATCGGTTTGCCTTGTTTATCCAACAATGTTAGTACATTCTCATATAAGTGGCAAAGGGAAGTGTGAATTTATACTAACCAACATGATTAGCGTTGTTTTGCAGGGAAAACATACTTTTATGGAGAGTAAGATCATGTTGGGAGGAATCGAATGGACTCAGAGCGAAACAAGGAAGCATTTGGAGAAGCAAGAAATAAAAGAGACCGCGATGGAGCGTGACACGCTGCCATCACGGATGCATTACGTAGGAGATATAATTTCAAAAATTTCCGAGAGAAGGTGAGCTGATCGGCGGATAGTACGTTGGAATTAATTTCACAGATCTTGACATTGAGTGTAGGTTCGCATTTGCCTTAGCCATGGCCAGGCATGCTCAGCGTTACATGTCGTGCCAACGTTGGAAGCTAATTACGGACTGACTAAATTTCCGAGAGAGCCTCCGTGTTTGCATCATGTCACGGAGAAGGTACTGCGATGCACTCAGAAGTGACACGTTGCTTGTTATTCGGGAAAAATTCTCACCGGTATAAATAGAACACTTTGGGTTCATTTTTAATTATTCGACTTGGTGGAGTAAGAACGTGGGTTACGGGCGGTTGAGAGGACGAAAAATTCTTAGGGTTTTCTCTATCCCTTTCTTCTTTCTTTCAATTGTTTGTATGATTTACCCTCGTTTAATGATGTTAATCCGCAAATGAGTGGCTAATTCCCCTCCTTGCTGAGGTTATGAATTGTTGTATTGAAATGTAATTGTTGATTATTTGGTTGTTTCATCTTTTCTTATATGGTTGTTCTATTTAATTCTTGTTCTTCTTTGCAATGTCTCCAGCCCAATGTTAATGTAAATCCAAAAGTTCGGTTTCACCAGAGAATAAGAAAGCGAAAGTTGTGAATTAATAGGATATGATCTGTTCTTTGTTTGGGAAAATTGAGAATGGATTTACCTTAGGATAGAAATATACACGAAAGTCGTAGTCAAGTGTGGAATCGGTTTTGTATGGCTAGAACATGAATTTCTTCTTATCACGAAATGTAGGTGGAAGGTTCATGATTCTTAACTTGGGTTGAAATCTGAGAGTTTTAATCCATAGGCATAAGTTAGATGTTAGGAGAAAAGATAAGCCACGTAGATCGATATTAATTTCTTTACATGTTAGTTTGAGCCTCAGCATGCTCACATTCGTAGTTCGAGACTCAACATATAATTATTTTACTTTAGTATAAAAATAGTTCGCAAAATATAAAAACTTTTCTTTACACCGTTGTACGCATTTTAGAGATACAGTAAACTGACACTTGAGGAGATTTTTGCAGTAGTCTAGTCCTGTGGGATCGATACTTGGCTTACTTGAGCCCTTTACTGCCCCAGACCACGTGCACTTGCGTGTAGTAATTCGAGCAATAGAACAAGTTTTGGCTCGTTGCGGGGGCGGCAATTGGTGAAATTATAATTTTTCTTAAAAGTGTTAGTTTGCTATTTCTTTATTTAAGTGTTGACAACTTGGTCTTACTTGTATTTCTAGAGATAACGATTATGTTGAACAACGGCAAGAGACAAGAAGTGGTGGATCCATCACCGTAGGAAAGACAATTCCGCCCGCCAACGGAGAGAAGCTCTAGGAGAAAACTGCCGAGTTGCTCAGACAAGCAATCATGGAGCAACCATAGAATCCACCAGCATGGGCGATATTAATTGGGAAATGGCAAGCTAGGCGGTTTTGCGATGCAACCCACATCTTGGTAATGTCACATCTAGCATTCGCAAACCTGAGCGGGGATGGAGGTTGACTTAAACGGGGAACATGGTGCGATTCTTGCACACAAGCGGGCAGTTCCACCAGGTCTCCCTCCGAGGATCGCAACAACATCTTCAAAATATTTTGGAGATAAGTGACACTTACATTCATTTGGTGTCAACGAGACTATGTCGGAGCTTACCTTGTTCCCATTTTCACTTTGGGAGAAGCCAAGGTGGTTGAAAATTTGAGCCATAGAACTCTATAACCACATGGGATGATCTTGCAAAAGTTCTTGATCAGGTTCTTTCCTTAGAACAGACAAGACATGAAGTTCAATTCTAAGTTTCAAACAAAGAGAAGGAGAGAAGTTGTATCAAGCTTGGGAGGATTCAATCATTTGTTATTCGCGATTGTCCTCGTCACCACCAATCCAAATGATGTCTTTGGTGCACACTTTTATTGAGTTTGGAGACTGGCTGCCAAAAATTTTCTTGGACTCGTAATTTGGGGACAAGCATTAGAAAAGACATGGTTGTATACTTTGCTTAATCGTATTTCGCGAAATCCGGAGTGGAATGCGGACTCTTCAAGGGAGGAGCAAGGAAGCGAATTTGGAGTGTTGGAAGTGGATGGATTTACAGCTATCGGCTGCACGAGATAGGCGCCTTCAGAATCAACTCAACACCACTTTAGCTGACATGAGCTTGAGTGGTCTCAAAGCCCCCGGTAGATGCGGTGCGCTTGAATTTGGTGTGAAGTGTGCGGAAGCAATAGACACTCGGGCAGAGTGTTGTGGAGCAAATCGGCTCAGTGAACTTTGTCGATAATGCATAAAGGAACAATCACCAACGGTATAGTGCGGCTACAACTCTAAGCTGGAGGAATCACCGCCAAAATTTCTCTTGGGGTAGCAACAACCATAAGGGGCAGAGTTCGAGTCGGGGGTGCGAGAGATCAAGGGCCACGTTCTCGAGTCACGAAGTATAGAAGCAACAATGCCCCTCCTCCGCCACCATCACCCAGCGTTGAGGGAGATGTTCAAGACGTTGATAATAACAAGCTCAATTGCAGGCGGCTATGTTAAATTGGCCGAGTGAGGTCAGAATAATCGATTAGCTACCAAGGCGGCTGGAGTATCGGTTGGGCGGTTCTTGGGCCAAAACACCGGGCCTAGAGGAGGACTTCCCGTGACAGAGACCCAAGCCCAGCGGGTAAATGCGGTGACCACGAGGAGGTAGTTTGCGTGAGAGTGGAGCCAGGAAAGACCACCTCAGCCCAGTCGGAAGCAGCAGAAGCGGAGAGGGGCAAAATGATGAGAGGGAAGAACAAGGATCTTTGAACCGAAGAGCCTCCACCCCGTTCCTCAGCGATTAAAAGAAACACAAGGAGCGTGTTTCAAAAAGTTCATGGAGGTGCTTAAACACGTACACATTAACACCTCTTTGTTGATGTTTTGCGGGGAGTGCCTAAGTATGCAAAAGTACATAAAGGACATCGTGGCCAACAAACGGAAGCTCTTGGTATGCCACGGTGGCTCTTACGAAAGGAGTGCACTTCTCGGATACAAACCGTGCCTACAAAGCTCAAATACCACAGGAGCTTCACTGATTCAACTAACAATCGGCGAGTATCAGAGCTACAGTTATGTGATTGGGAGACGACATTAACTTTGATGCGCGACCTCGGTATTCAGAAGTTGGGGCTAGGAGTCCTAGACCAACGACGTATCTTGCGGCTTGCGGGTGTTCTTTGGAAAGACCGAGACGGAATTGTGGAGGACGTCTTTGGTGCAAGTCGGCTCATGATCTTCCCAGTAGATTTTTGTAGTCTTGGACTTTGGGCAGACGGCTGGAGTCCCCACATTTATTTTGGGACGGCCTTTCTTGGCCTAGGGAAACGGCCCGTGAAACGTAGGCTGAGGGCATCTCACGATGCGAGCACATGATAAGGTGGAGGTGTTCGATGTGTACAAGGCCACCAAGCTCCCGTAGTGTACGAACTCTCGGTCATCAACGTGTTTAGCAAAGTTTGAAGTTGCTCGGGCGCGTTGAGTCTCGAGGATTAATTGGGACGACCCCACAGCAGGAGTAAGCTTGACAAAGGGTGAGGACGGAGTCGTGAGAAGCATCTGTCACCACAAGGGCGAGAATGAGCTTAAACGACGTCGGCCATGACGGTAAACCGAGCGTACACGGGAGGCAACAGTAATTTTGTTTTTATGATTGTTGCGAATTTTTTTTTATTTAAAACATATTTAAAAAAAAAGAAAACACTTAAAATCGAATTAAATATCTAAAAAAATAAAAAAAATAAAATATTGTGTTCTTCAAACTTTGGAATTCTAATAGGTTTCTTGGTGTAAGATATATTTGGTTTGATCGGAGGAAAAAAAATGCAAGGGAGTGCAAAGGAAAAACGAGGTATAGAAAAATTTTATGAAAAATTTTTAAAGTGGCAAAGCTTGATGAGCTCTTGCGATAGCTCCGTGTCACGGAGAGTGATGCTCGCGTTACCCTCCCATTGACACGTTGGGTAAATCTAGAATTTTACAAATTCCAGTACTTTCTTGCTTGATAGCTCCGTGTCCACGAAAGGTGATGCTCGCGTTACCCTCCCAGTGACACGTTGAGGTGTAATTCGCGTCGGGTCACAGGTCACCGCGGGCGACCCGCGTGGCGACTCTGCCTAACACTAAAATCGCCTCATTCTTCCCATTTCCCATTCCCCCTCACGCGACAAACACCCAAAATTTCCCCCTTCCCCAGCGTTGCACGGACTTAGGCATGAGAATTTCTTCCAACTTCTCTTGATATCCATCGGATTAAAGGTATGTTCTTGAACTCAACCTAAATTTTTGCTAAATATTTCGATTTCAAGCATGATAAGTAACCCTTACCTAGGTATAAATTTAACTTAAATTCATTTGAGTTATGATTGTTTGTTGTTCGTAGTATCGTTGTGATTATATGAACGCGATAATTACATGCTTGATCGAATTTGGTTGCAAATTGTAGCTAGGGTTGGGTTATGAATAGAAAGAAATTGAATTGAGGTTGGAATGCGAAAAGAGTGTTGGTTTGTACATGTTGGGTGCGTTGAATTGTGTTGTGCTTAACGTATTATGCTAAAGAAGCCGATAATTTTCGGGGGGGAACAAATTGGTTGAAATTGCGTGAAATTATCAAATCCACGCTAGAAATTGAAATTGCTTGAAATTTGAGTTGTTAGAATTTTTATTTTTACGTTTTTTTAGCTAAGTGTTATGTGATGATGTGATCAATGGTATGTTGGGATTAGGTTTGTCTGATACGAGTAGTACATAGAGGTTATCTTTGTCGAATCTTGTTTGAATGCCACAGGCATTTCGTTGTTTTGTTGTTTTTGGTTTCTTGTTTTTATGTAAATAATAAAATAAGGATGCTCTTCTTAGTGATCTTGTAATTGTGTTGAGAACTAAGTGTGGGGTGGCCAAGCCTAACCTTAGTCAAAGCTAATTTTAGAATTAGTGACATTGGGGTATGCTTGCTTTCTTGTAGCAGGGAACAATGGCAGAAACGAGCGAAAGAACGGGAAAGGCGCATCTACATGGTATAGGAAGAAGCCCAAGGTGAAACGACGGTCAGCCCCGGCACAGCCCAGTTTCCACGCGGCTTGGCCCAGCCATTCACGAATCCCGATAGATGGCGGAAGGAAGAAATGTTAATGGAAAACAATGCTTTCCCAGGAGCGTATTGAGAGGAGTTTATTATTGGGTTGCAGTTTGCTGGATTAACCTTCTTGAAATTTCTGCTTCATTTTGTGAGCCCAAAATTCCTGCACTTGATTCGGGGATTCTATTCAAATTGGAGCCGTGCTCGTGGTCACACCATCAAGATGAGGCGATTGTCACACTTGAGCCTCATCACTTAAATGCCATCTTGGTATGGCTGCTGATGCCACGTACTCCGTGACTGAATATCCACTCCACCTTATGCGGATATCGGAACGCACATTGTGTGGAGCAGTCAGCCCGGCAGCTGGAGCGAGCATAAGGAGAGGCTACCATCGAGACATTGCCACACTCCACCAGATGAGCAGGGGAAGCGAGTCTGGGCGAAAATTGTTGCTCTGTTTGATTAGGGAGTGCACATGACGAATGTCACCGGGATCGCGTATGCACAGTGTATGCCACGATGAAAGAGTTTGGAGATAAATGTAGAGGTGGTGATCATCATGTGAAGAGCCCCCGTTTGCATCAAGGGCACGGTACGGGTTTGGCGGATTCTTGACCAAGTTCTGAGGGGCACGGAGGTAGAGGAAGAGGCCCTAGATTATATCCAACGAGATGGAGAGAGGCGTGCCATAGATGTCACAAAGACTAAGGCACGGCACCACTCACGGGCCAGTTCTCACACTAATGGCGACATGCTCGGGATGATCGGTATATGGCCGCATGTTCGGGATGCGAGATGCTCCCGAGTGCGAGATGGCGGAGAGCCGACGCGGAGGATGGCTGTGACTCGACTAGATTACCCTTTGGCAAAAATGCCGAGGCACTATCGTGTGGAGGCCACATCTTTTTGTGGAGCCCATAGTTATGATGTCCCAGCGAGGAGACACGTGGCGAAGTTAGATGTTGAGTGGAGGAAGGGCGACGGGAATCGAACATGGGAGGCAGGCGCGGCACGATGAAGAAGTGGAATACTTTGATTGATCGAGTTTCACCACTTTTGTGTTTGTGATTGTATGAACACTTTAGGACAGTGTTCGATTTTTAAGAAAATGTGGGGTGGGGGTAGTTAGGTGATCTTTGGTTTTTGTCTTGTTTAGTATGTAATTGCATGTTCACTGTCTTGTTGTCGTGTTTGAAAAAATTGTATTACTGTTTTTGTGTGTATGTTTTGTATTATAAATTTCTTTGTGAAATTTGTGTGTCTTCATTGAATGTTGTTAGCCGAGTGTGTAAATAGTTTTTGTCAAAATTATCGATATTTTAAAATTTTGTCGTTAACTATTTTTATTGTTGAGTTTCTCGAGTTTGTTTTTGGTTCTTTGCAGAAGAGTCCCATTGAACCGAGAGTCGTAAATAGTATTGTTCCACATGATGGATGGATGACGGCGGAAGTCTTAAAGAGAATCAGTCGATAGGAGTAGTTTTATTTTCAATTTTTGGTTTGTTTGGTTGTATCACATGCATGTTGCTACTCTATGGCTACGAAATTCTTGTTGCGTGTTGTACATGATGTTTAGAGATACAAAGATGATTCGTTTTAACATGCAAATTTTGTACATATGTGAGACACTTAGGCCCGCAGTCGATTCGGTGTGTGAGGCTTAATTTTGAATTCTTCAATTAGTGATTAAAGGAGTAATGATATGTCTTGGGTTGAGCATGTCTGATAGGTGTATAGTGAGGTTTTGTTTATTCCATATTGGTAACGAAGTGTAAGAACTTGCACAGGTGTGTATACGAAATGAAATGAAGCGTAGTGTGGGGAAAGGAGTAGGCGTTTCTTTGTTTAGCCTAAAGTTTTTCTTCTTTTATATACCCACCTTGAAGATTAAATCCTGAATTGGCCCATTGAGCTTTAGCCTATTTTTTACGGTAGCGACAAGGTGTAAACCAAGCTTAACCCTTTTTTCATTGTCAGTAAACCCTGTCAAAGCTCTTAAGCGCTCAAGAAAAAATAATTTTCCCACGGTGTAAAGGAGTGAAATGATGAAAAGAAAATAAAGAGAGGAAAAAGCAAAATGATGAAAAGAAAGAAAAAGAGTCAAATGTGCACTTGCCGGTGTAAAGAAAATAAAGTGCTTAACAAATCTTTGTTGTTTGATGCGGGTGTGGGGGTTGCGTAAAGGAGTTGAGAAAAAAATGTGTAATTAAGAAAGACTCCAAGGTTGGGAGGAGGAAGAAATAACTTATGCCGAGAATATGATGGGATGTATGGAAAAAGCGCTTAAGGATGCTAGTTGTTGATTATTACATTGTGATGTATACTAGTTAGTAACACATTACAACAGATTAAGTCTATGTGATCTTACATCACGCGTCCTTATATTAGTGGGTAATACACTAGAGGCAAGTTTTGGTTCATGACACAATGCATGTGTAATTCGTTTGGGAGAGTGAGCGAAATTGGGTGTGTCTAGACCGGCATGGTGTTGTAGAATTCATGTGATTAAAGAAACTCTCTTATGTGTGAGGGCACATGTTGGACGAAAGAATAAATTCGTGTCGGATATCTAGTCGGCTAATGTGCATGAGTTTGCGGATATCGAGTTGATTTGTGATGTCTAGGTATTGGTCTTGATATGTTTGATGTCGTGTAATGATGATACGAGAATGTTTTCTTGATGATTTTGTTATGTAAATAGTCGGTGTAACCGTAGCTCGGATTGTCGAGCCAAAGTAGCCATGATGGGATGTCAATTGCATGATGTATAGGAGTATTGTTCGAGACGAACAAAGATTTTAAGTGTGGGGTAGGTGATGCAGGGCATATTTATATGCCCAAGTGATACTCAAATGCATCGGTTTTGCCTTGTTTATCCAACAATGTTAGGACATTCTCATGTAAATTGTAGGAAGTGTGAATTTATACTAACCAACATGATTAGCGTTGTTTTGCAGGAAAATATACTTTTTATGGAGCTAAGATGCATGTTGGGAGGAATCGGAGATGGACTCGGGCGAGCAAGGAAAGCGGTGGAGAAGCAAGAAATAAAGGAAGCTCACGCTGATGGGCCGTGACTGTGCCATCGCGGATGCATTTTGTCAAGTACAAGAATATAATTTCAAAAATTTCGAGAGAAGGTCGTGATCGAGCCATGGCACGTTGGAATTAATTTCCTCGATCTTGACATTCCAGTGTAGGCTTCGCGTTTGCAGTAGCATGGCCCAGGCATGCTCAGGTGTTGCATGCAGGTGCCACGTTGGAGGCAGTACATGGACGGCTAAATTTCAGACCTCCAGCGTTTGCAGAGTGTCACGGAGCGTGCTCCGCGATGCACTCCGTGACACGTTGCTCTATTCCGGGGAAAAATTCTCCCGGTATAAATAGAACACTTAGGTTCATTTTTAATTATTCGACTTGGTGGAGCAAGAACGTGGGATTACGGGCGGTTGAGAGGACGAAAATTCTTAGGGTTTCTCTATCCATTTCTTCTTTCTTTCAATTGTTTTATGATTTACCCTCATTTAATGATGTTCAATCCTGGAAATGAGTGGCTAATTCCCTTTCTTGTTGAGGTTAGAACAATTGTATTAAAATGTAATTGTTGATTATTTGGTTGTTTCATCTTTTCTTCTATGGTTGTTCTATTTAATTCTTGTTCTTCTTGCATTAATGTCACGTAATGTTAATGTAAATCCAAAAGGTCCCAGGTTTCACAGGAGATATGAAAGCGGAAAGTTGTGAATTAATAGGATATGATCTGTTCTTTGTTTGGGAAAATTGAGAATGGATTTACCTTCGGAGATAAATATACACGAAAGTCGTATTAGTCAAGTGTGGAATCGGTTTGGTATGGCTAGAACATGAATTTCTTCTTATCACAAGAAATGTAGGTGGAAGGTTCATGATTCTTAAGTTGGGTTAAATACGAAGTTTTAATCCATAGGCCTAAGTTAATTTAGAAAGCTAGGAGAAAGATAAACCACGTAGATTGATAATTAATTTCTTTCATGTTCGTTTTAGCCTCGGCATGCTCACATTCATAGTTCGAGACTCACTTGTATAATTATTTTACTTTAGTATAAAAAATCGTTCACAAAATGTAAAACTTTTCTTTACACCGTTGTATACGCATTTTTAGAGATACAGTAAATTGACACTTGAGGAATTTTACCCGTAGTCAGTCCTTTGTAGGATCGATACTTGGCTTACTTATGAGCCACTTACTACTTGTTCAACCACGTGCACTTGCGTGTAGTCATTCGGGCAATGGTTTCACACAATGAGTCAATAATGAAGGGTTGACTCCTGATTCAAACCACTGATTGCGATAACTCTTCATATATGGTCGGTATCTTCATGGCCTTGTAGACATCAAAGACCTCTACCTTATCATGAGCTCTGTGGATTGCTTCCCAGCATCCACATCAATTAAGGCTCACTCAGTTGCCAAAAAGGGGCGTCCCAAAATAAATGGGACTTACGCATAAGTTAAAAATCCAAAATTACTTATAAAATCCACAGGGAAAATGAGGGAACCCACTTTCACTAGCATCCTCAGCAATACCATCGAGTCGGCCAATGAACGGTTAGCTAGGCACGAGATTACGGTAGTGGGTCTAGGAGCACTTGACCCTAACTTCTTGAATACGATGTTGGCATCAAATTTATACTTGCTCCCAAATCACAAACCACAAGCTCGAATAGAGCGCCCAATTGTGATGCGAATAGTGGCTCCCAGGATCAGCACAGGCTTTCTTGTGTCCCGATTACGAATCACGGGAGTGCGCCTCCTCGGTAAAGTGCAATTGTAGCATGCTACAGTCAATCTGCTTTCTTGTTTGCCACAATATCTTTGATGTACTTGGCATATTCGGCACTCCACCATAACCGTCAACTAAAGGAAGATTAATATGCATAACTGACCTTCCATGACCTTCTTGAAGCATGCTTCCTCGCTGTGCTTTTGATCTTTGTGGAAGCGGAAGGTGATCTTTCCATCTCTCTTGCCTTTCCTTCCCCCTCACATCATTGTTTCCTTCATCCTTTTAAATTTGCTCCAAATTTACGGTGGCCGTTCGGGTTCCACCTCCACAGGTGGCTTTTTCCACTCCAGTTAGTAATTGCATTCACCTTCTTAGGATTGATGATCACTAGGTAATACTCCCTCGATCTAGTATTTTGGGCTCCCGACTAAACTGTCCCAGCGATACTCCAATTCCTTTGTAGCTAACCACGATTTTTCATATCATTGTCAATTTTTGATCAACTTTGCATTTGCGCTGGTTAGCTATTATTGTTTAGAGCATATCCTCGTATTCTTGGGCCGAGAGGTGCATTATTTCCTCTAAGCGCGACGATAATTGTGATGACCCCCTTGATTTACATTGCATGCCACGATTTGAACTCTGTCCTAATGACTATTACTCCCCCATGAAAAAATTCGGATGATTCCTCAAATTTGGGTTATGCTTTGTTTCCATCTGCTGATTACTATGCAGGGCGTTTCCAACAAAATTTACTAAATACGGATTGGACCTGACCTCGGTTAGTGTTCACTACTTCCACAGACTTTACCATACATTGAACTGCATTTGCGGGAAATTACATGCCAGGGCTCCAAGCTCATCTTGCTAAAATGAGTGTTAGTTGATTTTACAAAAGTAGCTATCGGGTGCGTGATGGTTGTAAATCCATCCACCTCAAAGACCTATGACTTTTGCTTTGCTCCCCTCGAGTTGTATCCGCATTACATTCGGATTACCTTGTGAAATACGGTTCAACAAGGTGTAAAGCTCTTCATAGGTCTTTTCTATGCCTACCCTAATTTCTTTGAATCTAACAAAATCTTTTTATGGTTCCAAGCACTCGATGAATGTATGCACAACCCTGTCATTCATTGGTGATGATGAGGACAATCTCTTAGCATTGACTTGAACCTCTCCCAAGGTTGGTACAGGTTCTCACCCTCTCTTTGTTTGAAGCTTAGAATCGACTTCACAGCTTCATTTGTCTTCACGATGGAAAAGATTGTATCAAAAGCTTCCTTGCTAGGTCGTCAGTAGTAATAGAATTTGGCGGTTCGGCCTTCAACCATCTCTTGGCTTCCCCCAACGGTGAGAATGGGAATAGTGTAAGCCTCACATGGCTCGGATGATACTCCGGCGGGTATATATGTGTCACTTATATCGAAGAAGTTTGTAGAGCTTTTGTGGATCTTCATGAGGGAGCACATAAATTGCTCGTTGGTGTGCAATAAGCGCACCATAATGCAATTTGATTCAAACCTCCCTCACAGTTAGGCACAGCGAATGCTTTGGATGTTACCTTGTTTGCATGTGGGATTGCCACCTCGTGGACCGGTCTTCTTTGCCATCTCTTCGGGCACTTAAAAGCACTTACAATTGGTGGTGTTGTTGTTGCTCGAGTTGCTCTCATAATAGCGCAAATTCTTTTCTAGAGGCTTCCCTTTTACGTAGATGAAATTATCTCTCACGGTTAACAATGGATCCACCAACTCCTTATCCCTTGCCGACGTTCGAACAATTTAATGCTTTGCAAGAGAGAAAGGCTAAGATCAAGTTGTCAAAACTTGTATCGAACTTGTAAACTAACACTAAGAAAATTAAATAACCAATTGCAAGTCCCCGGCAATGGCGAAAAAATTGTTCACTCCAACCCATGCAAGTGCACGTGGTCGTACAAGTAATAAAAGTGGCTTTTATTTCAAGCCGGGTCGAGCACGGGGCGTAATGTGTCATTAATTTTTGTTCAAGTGTTTAGTATACTCGATTTATACAAGCGAGACAAACGAAAAAATGATGATTTTTAAGAAATTAGTTAATGTAACTTTAAGTAAGAGATTTGTAAATTATAATACGAACAATAATACAAACAAGCTGAGTTAAGGAAAACATGCGGATATGCCAATTTCTTGATTAAATTTGATCAACACTTCTCTTCGGTTGTTAGTCGGGGTATTAACCAATGGATTGAATCTTTAGATCCTCTCAATTAAAGAATCATGAGACTTAAATCCATTTTACGTGATGCAAACACTTATTATACTAGCAATACACAACAAAATTACATAGATGACCAAATATGACATTACAGTCTATTTCTATTAGAATGTGAATCGTCTCTTAATTTTGCAACCAAGACAAGAATATATCCTGCAATTTCACATCTATCCAATTAATCTTCCTTTCGGAATTACAACTAGAATTCTAAGTTTACATTAACAATGGCCAATCATTAATGTAGTGAAAAAAAGAATTAGTAGAACAACTGTTGTAAAGAAGATAAGCGAAATAGCATCGGTAAATATTACTACAATCATCCTCAACCTCGGCTAAAGGTGAATTAGCCACTCAATTTTGAATTAAACATCTTCAAACAAGTAGAATTCATACAAGCAATTGAAATTGAAGAAAAAAGGAAGAAAAAATTAGCAAAACTTCTTGACTCAAGCTGCACGATACGTGATTCTTATCTTGAAATGTCAAATCTCTTAAAATAAAAAAACCTAAGTAGTACTATTTATACAAGTAGAAATTTCTAGGAATAAGCGCTTAGCGTGGCAGTGCTCCAGGCTGGCTCCGTGCCACGGACATCGCGGATATTGGAACAGGGTCTTAGGATAATTATCTTGATGGCACGGAGGCCATGTGAGCCTAGGCGGCTTCCGTGCCACGGAGGTAACATGCACCTTCACTGGAATCCCGGGTGGCTTGACTAAATCCTCCCACTTAGGTGTCAATTTGAAGTGAGCCTTGGAGCATGGGCTTCCCGTGACACGGTGCCATCGCACACCTTCACTTTGGAATTGCACCCAAATTCGATGCAGCGAGAATGCCTCACGATGGTGGGGTGACACGGTCTGTCGCGGAGCACCAATTGTTTAGCATTTTCTTGCCGACTTCCTAGTTTTACTTCTAGTGATTCCTCCCAGCTTCACCAAGCTTGTAGATTAGTTCCCAAAATTCATTCTAAGCTTTGCAAAAACAATAACTAATCATGTTAGTTAGTATAAATCCACATTTACATAAAAATTACATGAGAATGTACACATAAAAATGGAGCAAACAAGTCAAAATTAAAAATAAGTATCACTTGGGCATGCGATTATGCCCCAGATCACCCGACATTTAAAGGACTATGTCGATGTCTCGTAACCACGTACCTTGTGGGTTTCTAAATGTTATGAAGTATTAATAATGATCCCCTCAAATGTTAAATCAAGCCTAATGCATGACCCTCGCCTAGAAATCCAAGGTCGGCTCTATCTACTTGAGCGAGACAGTGAGACATCATGAAAAGCTCTACCGTGATGGTGTCGATTATGAAGAGTCCTCCATTATTCCACGAGGTTTTATGCATTTTTATATCTATGTTATTGGCTGGGTTATGTTACGATAATGTTTACTTACGATTATGATTGTGAATGATTACGAATGTTTTATAAGCCTTGAGCCTTATGTTTTCTTCTGAGTTTATGATATATGCATGATTTCCTTATCCTACGTTTTACTTATGAGTTTTATTTACTTTTAAATATCCGTTTTACTTTACTTCATACTCGGTACATTCCAACGTGCGGCCGCATACCTTCTATGTTGTAGTTTCATGATGGTCGGATCTCGGAGCTCATCCTCATCCTCGGTCAACTCGGCTTGCGTTTCTCAACTTATTGGTGAATCCTCATGTTAGAAGTACATTTGATAGACTTTTTATGTTATCTTATGTTTCGGTAATTCCGGGTTAGTTAGGATGTTGTCCCATCAACCCATCGTATGTAGTTGAAGCTTTCGAGACAATGTGTAGTATTCGGCTTATGTACGTATAGTATTTTTATTATTACACTATGTTTGCGTTGCCATTTATGTTTTAATGCTTAGTATTCCGATTTATTAAATGAGATTAGGTGTATGCATGTTCCATGGATCGACTTGGGGTCTCTCGGGTTCCCTTGTCCCAGTGTCTACGATCTCGGGTGTACGTTCGGGTTGTGACAACTTGGAAGTGGGAGGGAAATTAATACGGACTTCATTATAGGGGTTGCCTCGTACTCATTGATAGTATGACTGTATTTGGGTTGTTGTAGGCAGGTTGACTAAAGTGGCTCACTTTCTACGAATCAAAACTACCGATTCGGCGGAGGATTATACTAAGTTGTATATTCGGGAGTTGGATTCGGTTGCATGGAGTGCCCTTGTCCATCATATCAGATAGAATTGCTCGGTTACCTCCGAAGATTTGGTAGATCATTTCGAGAGAGGGACTTAATTTTAGGTTAAGCTTAGCATAGCATTTCACTCGCAAATAGATGGTCGAAATTTGAATGGACCATTCGGACTCTTGAGGATATGTTAAGGGCGTGTGTGATTGATTTCAAGGGTAGTTGGGATGATCATTTTCCTCTGATTGAGTTTGCATATAACAAAAGCTACTATTCCGGCATTCGGATAGCTCAGTTGAGGCTCTTTGTAGGCGGAGATGTAGATCCCTTATTTGTTGGTTCCAAAGTCGATGAAAAATTTGTATTGGTAGAACCAAATTTAGTCCATAAGGCTATGGAAGGTTTGGCAGGGGAAAGGTTGAAGACATCCGAGTCATCAAAGGAGTCACATGGGGATGTGAGAAGGATAGAACTTGAGTTTTAAGTTGACGATTAGGTGTTTCTAAAGGTATCTTGCATGAAGGGAGTGATGAGTTCGGAAAGAAAGAGGCTTCGGTGCAGATTATGTTGGCCGTACCAAATTATGAGAGACGGGTTGGTAAGGTAGCGTATGAGTTAGGGGCCCTCGAAATTGGCTTTAGTGCGTCCTATATGTTTCATATGTAGCTTTTGAAGAAGTGCATGGATGATCGGCTTTGGTTATCCCGGTGGAGAGCGTAGGTATGTGAGTGGCCTCGAGCACAAGAGGTTCGGTGAAAATACTTGATAATTAGGTTCGGAAGCTAAGAAATAGGAAGTAACCCCATTAAAAAGGTATTGGGGCGGAATCAGCATGTTAGAGAGAGCTACAGGAAGAGTGAAGTAGATATATGATGGCTAAAATACTCATATTTATTCCCTTCAGCTCCATTCTGACTTGAGGTACCGGTTTTCTCATAGTACTCTTTATTGAGTTTCATGTTCGGTTAATGTGTCCCATTTTCTTTCATGTTCACGCACTTTATGTATGTGTGATTTATGAATTGAGTTTAGTCATACATTACATTCGGAGTCGAGTCCTTTCTGTCGGTTTTCGGCTTTAGATGTTCGGTATACGAGATATCAGTTCTATTTCCCAAATTTTTTCGATGTTCGTTCCGCGTTCGAGACGGCTGTTTGAGGATATATTTTAATAACCGAAGTGCCTAATCCTAGACTCGGGAGTTTTGGAATGAGAACAGTAGAAAAGTGGGGAAAATATCATAAGACGACCACATTGAACGAGTTGTGGGAAGCTCCCACGGCCGTTAGTCCCACGGTCATGGTGAGAATATGGTCGGCAGGTCAGGCTAATGAGCCATGGGACAACTCGTTGGTCGGTGTAACGGGAAGTCGTGGTAAGGGGTCATTGTAAGGGTGGTCCTTGTCAAGGTATTTGGCACAAGTCATGGAATTACTCATTGTGGGACAATAAGGCGTGGTAGGTTTCCATTGGAGGGGACTCGAGAAGATGGCCGATGGTAAATGCATAGCAGTGCAGAAGCTTGACAGTCGTTAGGACTAGTAACGACTCATCTGACTAGTCATGGTTGAAGACCTGAGTAGGGAATTTAGCGAAGGAGCGAGGAGTAGTGTGGGTAGTTGTTTGGAGTAACGACCCGTTTTGTCGAGTCGTTATGTATCAAGATCAGGGAATTTTGCGTAATGATGGAAAATGAGGACGGATACACGAGTCGTGCCATCAAAAAGGACGACCGTGTTTATCACTCATTAATCCTTTGGCCAGTCACAGAAATTCCCGAGAGTTTCTATTAAGGATATTTTTGTAATTCCTAGCTCGGGTCTAAACTACGTCGTTTTAGATCTAATTAGCGAGTGTTTTAAGAGTGGTAAAGCCTATCCTAGTCTTACCATTCCATGGGTGCAAATTAGAGTTCCTCCTTAGAGATCAAGCAAGGAATTCCCCAATTTCTCTCAAATTTCCTTTGGGCTTTCAAGAGGAAGTGTATGTGAGGGTATGAATGAGTTCCTTTCACTCTCGTACCACAGAAATTCTTCTCCAATTCCATGGATTTAAATTCTAGATTTAAGTTCATGATCTTTGAGGTTCATCTCTCTAATTTATTAAATTCTCTATGTACTCATCTATGAGTCAATTCCTCTCATGTATCAAATCATGTTTTAAGATCATGGGAAGATTTTATAGCTATTTTGGTTAAGTAATTTATAGTTTCAAATTTTAATTAAATTAAAAAAACAAAAAAAACATGTAATTTAATTAAAATTAAAAATTATAATTCTATTATGATTTTGATCTTGCTAAGTCTAAATTCATGGTTTTATGATTCATGTTATGATTCTCTTCAAGTACTATTCATGGATTTATGAATATCAAGTATATAAATGTTTTACAAGTATGCATGATTTTCATGATTTATGGATTTATGACCCTTGGCCAATTCATGGGCCCTTATTCATGGTTAATAATGTATTTCAAGTGGGGTCCATCATGTTATTATTTTATTTGGCCATGAATTTCGCAGATGATCTCACGATTACTATATGAGCCCTCACGTGGATGTGTTTTGGGAGTAGTGTCTAGCATCGAGTAGACTTGGCGTTGAGGTAAGCCCCCGGGTCTCGAGAACTATGTGCCTGTACCCCAGGTCTCAGAACTATGTGCCACCATACGTATATATATTTATTATTGGATCCCTATAATATCACCATTCATGCACGTCCCCTTGCCTGGCAAGCCGGGGGCGGTCTTGACCACTTGGAAAAAATAGTGGGGCATTATATAAGCTCTATCATGATAGTGTCGGTTAAGACAAGTCCTCCCAATTTTCCTCATAACTTATGCATGGTTATGTTTATGTTACTTTGGCTCAGGTTATGTTTTATAAAGTTTTCTCTTATGACTATGATTATGATTGCTTTACAAATGGTTTGAAAACCTTGAGCCCTTATATTTACGTTATGATATTTACTTTATGATCATGATGTCCTACTCTTGTGAACTCTTATGTATTTTAACTGTCTGTTTTTACATTACCTAGCATATTCAGTACATTCCAAGTATTGACAGCATACTCTATGCTATATCGTTTCATGATACAGGTCCGAGGGATTAGTCTCAGCCACATCACTAGTCTTGTTTTCCCCTCAGGCCTGTCTAGCTAGTGTTGGTGAGTCCTCATCCTTCGAGGGCATTCAATTATCCGTACTTTCTGTTGTAGACTTTGCCAATCTATTTGGGTATATTTCCCCATCAGCTCATCAGTTATGTTAGAGGCTTTTTCAGACATTATGTAGAAATCAGCTTGTCATTGTTGATTCTATTTTAAATTGACATGTATGCAGACCTCCACTTAAGCATATTTCATTTTATCATATTCCACTTGTTGTATGCTCTTAGCTTCTATGTTCATGCCATGGGTCAACTTGGAGTCTCTTGGGGTTCCTTTTCCCATGTCTCTATCCGAGCCTATGTTCGGGTCGTGACACTCTTCCCATTCTCTCTCTAAAGAGGCCAAATTATGGTTATTGGAGTTGCCTAGCAACTCCATTACCAACTAGAGAGAGCTTAAGAAAGCCTCTTAGAAAGGTATTTCCTGACCTCCAGTATGCTGTAGCTAAAAGATGAGATCTATAATTTATTGCAGTTGAAGACTTAGGCACTACATGAGACTTGGCTGAGATTTAAGAAAAAGCTGACTAAGTTCCCGAATCATAAAATTCCTGATGACAGTTTGTTGGAAATTTTTTATAGGTCTTTGAACAACAGCACCGAGGCTGTAGCAGATACGGTGGCAGGAGGAGCATTAATGAGTCACTCGTGGGAGTAAGAAACTGGCATACTTGACCGAGTGACCAAGATGAACAGGGCCTGGCACACTAGGGAAGCTGAGACAGCTGCTACATATGCCACAGGGATAACTACGGACCAACGTAAGAAAGAGGAGGAACGTGATCAGGAGTAGGATCATATGAGGACATCTTTAGACCTTTTGAAACATATTATGGGCTCTAGAGCTCAGAAGGTGAATGCAGTCGGAGCTCAGGGTCCGGAGTAGGGGTTTGAGAAGTCAGATTCTAAGGAGGAGGCAAACTTCTTAGATAACCAGGTGGTGGATTTTCGAACCAACACCCAAGGGTCTAGATAGGACACTTGGCACCAAGGTTCCAAAAATCAAGGTCAGACCCAATATAGAGACAACTACAACATGAATGGATATAGGGATAGGAGAAAAGGTCATGAGTGGGAAGGTGAAGGGAGAAAGAATGATGGCTACCGCAACAATCGCTTTGGTGTTTATGTTCCTCCTATGGCTTGTGAGGGTGATGCTGGACCCTCGAAGTTAGAGAACGTGGTGGTTGAGCTACTAAAAAGGGCTAAACCGATTTACAAGCAGCTGAAGGATATTAGGGGTAATATATCTAACATGGACCAAAAGGTTGAATCCCATGCTACACCAATTAAGCGGGTTGAGTAGCAGCTTGGTCAAATGTTTGCATCCCTAAATCAAAGGTAGAATAGAACACTTCCTAGGAACACAGTCCAAAATTCAAAAAATAACAGTCATTGTATGGCTGTGATGACTAGGAGTGGAAAGAAAACAGTTGACACTCCTCTGCTAGTTGTAGTTGAGATGGAGAGACGGAAAGAGATCGAGCTAAATGAGAAAGACAAGATTGCTGAATAAGAAGATACAGATGAGGCTGAGTTGACTGAGGCTCCAGGTATTGTAAAGGGGTCTAAGGTTGATGAAGGGAAAGAAAGAGGGGCAACTCAAATTTACAGACCCACCTCTCAACCACCACCACCCTACCCTCAGAGGATGAAGATGAAGGTGGAAAATGGAAAGTTCCATAAACTCTTGTTAATGTTGAAAAGTTTTCTGTGAACATCCCATCGGTTGAGGCATTGAAGCAGATGCCCCGATATGCTAAGTTCACGAAGGACCTTGTGACTAAGAAGAGGTCCGTGATCTATTAGCTATTTGTAACTTGCATCATTACAGTGTCATAGCCTCATGGGTCTTTTCCCAGAAGAAGGAGGATCTAGGTGCTTTCACCATTCAGTAAAAAATTGGCGATTTTGAGTTTGTGAAGGCACTTTGTGACTTAGGTGCTACCATCAACTTGATGCCATTAGCATTATTCAGGCAGTTTGGATTGGGAGCCCCTACACCAACTATGATGCGGCTATTGATGGTGGAACGCACAGTTAAAAATTCAGTAGGGATCCTATTTGATGTGCTAGTTAAAGTGGATCAGTTTATCTTCCCAGTTGACTTCGTGATCTTAGATTGTGAGGTTGATTTTGAGGTCCCCATAATTTTAGGACGACAATTCCTTGCTACTGGGAGAGCTTTGGTGGGCATTGAGGATTGCTAGTTGAAATTTAAACTGAAGAAGGAAGAGGTTACCTTCAATGTCTATCGGTCAATGAAACAGCCCAATGAGCATAGGTTTGACCAGCGACTCGTGGTACGAGTTATAATGGGCAATTTAAATAAAATAACTCAAATGACCCGACTCGACCTAGATTGTCTTAATCCGCCCCAAACCTATTTAAAATCAAATTTTTGGACCTAACTTTCCCACTCACTCACAAACACAACCAACGATCATCTCCCCTCAATCCTTAATCATCCGTAACTCATGCAAAATCCTATTTTTGAGCTTGAATTTCTGCAATTAAATTGCACAAGCTAGTCAAACTGCTAGCCCTAACCCGAAGGAAGCAAGAATCATTCAAAGAATTTGATCGTAGCAAGTAAGTAATAAACTCCCAGTGTTAGTTTCTTGCTATCATTGTAGCTGAATTTTTGTTGTGATTACTCCATTCATCAACTTGAGGAGGAGGAATGTAATCAAAGACTACACAGAAATGCTATCGATGGGTTAGGAGAAAATATTGCTCAAGAACTTAAATAAATGTTCAAGGTGTGAGTTAATGGGTAAAATGTAAGATAAGGGTTGAGTGGGTAGTAAGAATAGGGTATTTTCAGTTAAGGGGTGGGGAATTCTGAGTACCTATCTCAATAATGTGATTAATTGCACAAACTGAGCATGCTTAAGGTAAGGACAGGCTTCACAAGCCTTCCTATGACTCGTGGTTTCATACTACGACTCGTAGGATGGCTCATTGGGACTTTCCAAAGTCATTTGAATTGGAAACTCATGGTATGGACCCTCGTACAACCCATGGTATCTCACTACGAGTCGTACCTAGTGGTCGTACCAAGAATTAGACAAGGGTCAAGTTTAAAAGTAATCGTATGACTCGTGGAACCCTACTACGATTCGTAACACGAGTCATACAAAAATACAAAAAGTTATGAATGTCTGGAATTTCTCATTCGACTGTCAGTATGAACCGTACCAATATGGTACGAGTCTTACAATCGGGCCGTGATAGTGCCAAATAGTACTATGAGTCTTAGTACGAATCGTACCACCTAGGTACAACTCACACTGATGACTCATGGTAAATTACTAAATATAATATTCTTTCTTCCTTTTCCTGATATCACACATACTAACTCTTTTTTATCCACAGGTACAATGACAATGAAGAGGAGAGCAACCAAGAATGCCCAAGACAAGAAGGCTAGAGCTGAGATTGTTGCTCGGTGGTGCCTGACGGATAAGGCCTCCGAATTTGAGTAGGGGAAGGGCTCCCCTAGTGGTTTGGTGGAGTAGTATGAAGTATACAAAGATGACACAGATGAGCCACGGACCACTAGGGCACAGGCCAGGGCTCAGGCCAAAGCTACTTCAGCCACACCTGCCGAAGCTCCCCAATCTGAGGAGGAAGCTGAGGAGCTACCACAGGAGTCCGAAAAGGGCTCCAATGCTGACGAGGGGTCGGATGAGGCCCAATATAGAGAAGGTGCAGCTAAGGACGATTTTGATGAGGAGGCCCAATCTGGAGATAAAGCAGATGAGGAAGGGTCTGAGGAGGAGACCAAGATAATAAGGATGATCAAACTCCGCCTCCAGAGAGTCGAACCATAAGGTGGCGTGTGCCAGGTGCTTAGGCAATCTATGAGAAGGGTCTAGCCCTCACCTCCAAGAAGCACCCCAGGCGGAGTATCCAAGAGGAACCGCAAATCCTGACCAGTGCACTAAATGAGGTCGAGGAGATGAATCAGATTTTCAGCTTCTATGGGTTCGACTTGATGGCTAGAACTCCTTATCGCTACATTGCTGAATTGGTCAGGGAGTTCTTTGCCAATTACCTGGAAATGATGGAGCAGAAAGCAAAGGCTGGGTAAAGATTGAAAGAGTAGCCCAGGCTTGATAATGTGTTCATCCGGGGGAAATAAGTTGACATCTCCGTGAGGACCATTGCCAGGATGCTTTATGGTCCTTAGTTCAAAGCTCCGTATGCTACTGCCAAGTTTGAATATAGAGTAGATGCCCTCAAAATGGTGAAGCAGTTGGATTATGAGGAGATACAGAGGCAGGTGAAATGGCAAGTGGGGGTAATAGTCGAGGACAAGGAGGAGGTTGAATGGGTGACCAGTGGACGGTGGGTCACAAAGACTTTGCTTAACTTTATAGCAAAGGCCTGTTGGACACTGATTGATAACCCTCAAACTCCCACTTCCCAACAAAGTATTAAGCGGATATTTTCAATAAAGAACCCAACAAAGTGGTTGGGGTCAAACTCACAGGGAATATGAAAGGATATAGAAGAACGTTAGTATTTAAGCTTTTGAGTCAGTTATCTCCTAAAAGGGGAAATTTTTTTGCCCACACACCGGGCAAGATCTAAACATCAATTTATAAACATGGAGTATATTTAAAATTCCTCACACATTGGCACAAAATAATTTAACAATGGTAATCAAGATCATATAAACAAATATATCCATATTGCATGCATAACATAATTAAGCCCACATTTTCAAGCACAAGAGTCAAGTTCCAAAGACTAAGTGTTTCTACTTTTTTCATGAATTTTTGAGTAAATTTCATAAAGTCTCAATGACACCTAAAGTGAAGCACCTAACATTCAAAGGTCTAAGTTCTTGTTCTTCATAATGACTAATTTACCCTTAAGACGGTCATCATCTATTTATCACCGGGCAAAGTCATGACTCAATGACTAAAAATAAAAAATAAAAATCTAGACTCTCTAATCGGTTCTAAGGGACTATCCACCAGAAAAGTACCGAAAACAAAAACTGAAGGAACTCAAAACAAAATAAAACTAAAAAAACTACTACAAATCAACAAATATGCACGAATAGTAATAAATCCCCAAAAAAAACTAGGCCTACCATGTGCAATTTAGCAATTAAAGCATGCATGGTAATATGAAGTTCACTTCTCCCACACCACACTTAATTAGTAACACTTTCCCTAGTGCTAAAACAATAAAGCATAAATAAAAGAGTGAAAGAAGAACTCCCTGGGCCTCTACTCCTCCTCGTCTGTGGGGGAAAGAGCAGCTTCCCCTATCTCAAAATCCTCATCATCATCATCACTAGACTCTATGTCCGGGTCTACTCTCGCCATCTCATCCACTGTGGCCATGTCATCATCAAGGGGCTCCTCGAATCCAGGCCCAACTCTGCAAAGGGCTCGGGAATGTTCGCTCAGAGGGTAATCCATATTAAGCTGTTATAGCTACTCTTCATCACCCCATTCATCCTCACTTGGAGCATTTGCATACCATACAAGTGACTCAACATGTTATCAATTTGTGCATTGCGCTCATTGACAGAAAGGATTAGACTATTTATACCATCGAGTTCCTTGGTTTTAGTCACATCAATTCCCCTAGGATCATAAAAAGGTCTATAGTCTGCCTCCTCCTCCTCTATATCATGCCCATGTAGAAATCGATTCAATAGACCCCCAAACCCGAAGTTTTGGCCCTTTTTCACCCTTGCTCTCTTCAACACATTTTTAATGATCACCCCCACATTTATTGGCATCCTAGTCATTAGCTCATAGACAAGACACACTCTCTCCCTAGTCACATGGGTTACATGCTTTTCGGGCACTAAACAAGCACAAATAACTTTTAACCAAACACGTGCCTCTCTACTCATGTGAGCATAGGGGAACGAAACATGATACCCTAATTGTTGGTGGTGAGTCCACCTTGCAACAAAGTTAGGGTCACATAGAGTATGTTTAATGTCACTATACGGGGGTTTCTTCACAATGTTAACAAAAGGTTGTGGGTCAATATTAGGTGCACCAAGTAATCTATTCAAAGAAATAGGCAAAAAATTATAACTTGTCCCCTAATTTTGACTTGATTTATCCTTTCCTTTGGTTCCCAGTTAGCAAGGAATTCCCTCACCATATTCAAATTATAATCACCTGGAGCATTACACACAAAATCAAGACCAAGAGTGTGTAATTTATCTACCATGTGAGGGAAAACTAGTGACAAGCAATTTCTACCAATAAACATATCATCTGAGCATTTTGATTCTTTATTCTCTTTGAACCATTTTTATCTTCTTGCTCCGTAAACTAACGGAGCCCATAACGCCTCAATGGTTGTGGTGCCATCCTCACATCCTCATGCTCCTCTTCACTAGTTCTTCTTGCTCTTTTTGACCCATGGCTTGAAGAAGTCACTCCTTTCCCCTTGCTTAGTTTTGGTGCTATTTATGAAGGTTTCACAAGAAAAATGGTATACTTTGTGATTTTGGTTAAAATATTTGGAGGAACTTGAAGAAGAGATGAAGTTTTGAGAGAGTTTTCTTAAGAAGAAGGGGGTATGTGGAGCATCTATCTTCCAAATGAGCTGAAATTTTAGTTATACGCTTTTTAAAGTACCCACATGGATTGGAATTTACATTTTTAGCCCTTAATTTTTCACAAAAACACCCCCTAGAGATGCAGCGCTCAACGCGCCTTCACTGCTGTACATGGTGGAGCTCACTGCCTTATTTGGTCTGCGCATCGTGGCTCTTGTTGTGGTGCCTGTCCTGCACATCGTGCCAGGCTGTGCAACGTATGTGCCTGCTCCTCGTGCCAGGCCTTGTGTTTTTTGGCCTGCACAATGCCCTATGCACTTGTTCAGCAGTTTTTACACCCTGTTTTCAAAGTTCATGCTCATATTTTGTTGAAAATTATGACCTATCACCTGCACACTTGAATAAACACATAAAAATGAAAATTTTATCTTAGGCTGCCTCCTAAGTAGCACATGATTTAACGTTGCGGCACGACACAGGTATCTTGATTACTCAGACTTGATCAAGATACCTGTTGGAACCGTGGTCACATTTTGGCTGCTTGTTTTACCATGCTAACCTATGACACATTAGGAAAAAAAAAAAGAAAAACCATAAAACGGGAAATAAATACAAAAATTTAAACACAATCAATTAATCTAATACTAAGCCATATTCTCGGAAACAACGCCACTTTTTGATAATGCTCAAACTCACACTTCCTGACAAAGTATGAAGCGGACGTTGTCAATAAAGAACCCAACAAATAGGTTGGGGTCGAACCCACAGGAAATATAGAAGGATATAGAAGAACGATAGTATTTAAGCTTTTGAGTCAATTATCTCCTAAAAGGGGGAAATTTGTAAAAATAACAAGTAACAATGTTGAAAGTTTGTATGTTTATTCCAAATTAATGCAATTAACTAGGGTAAATGTTCCCCATAGATTCATAACTACTTTGGATTTTACACTTGTGATCTATCCCAATACTTTACTTGTAAAATTGATAACTAAGGTTCATCCAAACGACTATTTCTTCCCTATTGGATGACTATATTCAATCACCGGGTAAGGTCTCATGAGCGATTTCAATTTAACTGTTATCAATTTATCAAAAATTTAACTTTTCTGCGACCACAGCTCTAGTCATACGATGATCATAAAGACCAAGGCTTTGTTGTACTTCTCTTTTCCTAATATCTACCTCTCTAGTCTCAAGCAAGTAGAGAATTAAGGCAAGTCCTACCATTGCGCACTGTTAAGAAACGTTTAAAGATGAAGAGAATACAATACAAGCGTTTAGTATTTGTTTAGAATCACGTTTTGCAAATCCTAGTTCGCTAATTCACCATGGTTCCCACAACCTTAGTTGTAGAGGTTTTAGCCTCTCATAATTGTAAGTAAACTACATAGACAAACACATAAATTAATACTTACAATGATGATTGCAAGAAAAATCCACTTCATTATTGAAAGAAATGAGGAAGAATAATTCAACAACAAGTATCTCAATGTTTTGTCAAAATAAAACTTATAACTCCCAATTGTCTAAAACTTCTCTAAAACATGGCTCTAAAATTCACTCTCTATTACAAAGATATAAAGGGTATTTATAATAGTAGATTTATGCCTTCTTTGCGCCTTTATGGATTTGATTTGGGATTTGTAGCTCCTTGTCCTAGTTGAAGTAGGATTCCTTTGTTGGCTACCGGACAGGACTGGCATGTCGCGCTTGGCATCGCGCAGGCAAGGGTGCCACGTCACACCCTGCATCATGCATCAGGGCCTGCACCTCACGCTGCTGGTCTTGCAGCATGGCCTATGCACCGTGTTGCTGGTCGCGTAGGTGTTCCAGTGCAATGCTACATGCCATGATCTTGACTTGTTCAATACAACTTCTTCACATTCATTCCAAAAGCCTCAAATACACCCAATTCCATTACTTTAAGCCCTGAAAACATCTAATCATTTGCATCAACTCTTTTTCACAAATATATATATCATAAACATATGCAAATACACATAATTTATTCTCAAAATATAGTAAAGTTTGGGGAAAATATGGCTAAGAAATGCGTGAATACTCCCTTCATCATTGGTCTGCCACAGGTTGGCACCAACAGTTAATGATATTATACAGAGTGCCGACAAAGCAGCATTGGTGGCTTGTATCATGTCTCGATACGCCATACACATCCCGCAAGTGATAGCTGATGCAATACGGGATCGTTCTCTGGGCCTAAGCACCACTATGCCATTTAGGAGTCTCATCCATAGACTTTGCAGAGACGCCGAGTGAGGCTGTTGAGAGAGATTGATGTGGAGGTCGGAGGCCATAGGACTATTGATATCGGCCTGATCAGAGAAGACATGAACTCGGTCAGCAGGGTTAGATTACCCACAGCAATCCGACCACAAGTCAGCAGGGGGCGAGCATACAGATGTCCCCACCTTAGCGGAGCAAAATGAGATGCTGGCTACAGAGGTCGGCCACACAGAGACATCTCAGAGTACTTCCTTCACACCTCCCGTGGGCATTCCTAGCCAGGTCCCAACCGGTTATGTCCTAGTTCCTCAGGAGTTTCTTCAGAAGATGGCCAAGAGACTAACATTGATAGAGAAAAAGGTCAACTTGATGATGGAGAGCGTTAAGCCTTGGGTGAAGGATGAGATAGAGGAGGTTGCATCGCCAGTAGGACAGCTTTGAGCTCTATTTCAATGAGCGTTTAGCTGAGCAGTCGAAACAAGCAACTTGAGAGAGGAGTTGGGGACCCTACAGAGTCAGGTAGACGAGTTGTCATCTAGACAGTCGTCTGTATTAGCAGCCCCCACCATCCCTAAGTTTGATGAGGAGCTTGACCTCAGGGCATTCTATGCTCTGACAGCAGCTAGTGGACATAAGGGGAAGAGGAGGACCTCAGATGTTGTTGATGAGGAGCCCTCAAGGGAGAGAGGAGAGATCAAGCATGTAGCATTAGCTAGCCTGTAGTCTCATGACGAGCATATGTCTGAGCTACAAGAGCGAGTTAGAGGAGCCAAGAGTTCAGATGTTGTGCCTTGAGAGCATGCGGGTGGAAAAGACCTTTCGGGTGAGCCACATTCATCTAGAGTTATTACTGAGGTAGCGGAAGCGGCGATGACTATTAAGGGGGTGACCACTGCCCCAATTTCCATACTATTGAGTGTGCCGACCACCATTGGTTCCACAATTATAGCGGAAGGAATTGTGCTTGTGCACCCGCCTCCACAGGATGAGAAGAGCGCTTAGAGTGCCATAGGTATGTCTCTCTCCTATTCCTTACATTTTTTATTGCTTTGGGGACAAAGCATGTTTCAAAAAAGGGGAGGTGTACTTGTTTTTTATTTCGTTGGAGGGTTTTTGTTGGCGTGTTTCTTTTCCCTCAGACATGTTATCTAGTATAACCAACATGTTAAGGATTTTGTTATATTTTGTTTAACTAGGAGTAGCTTATGAGTACATTACAACCAATAAATGCACCTGCTTTGAAGTTGTTGAAAAAGGACCCTTTTTGAAATTTTTTATGTTAGCTTTGTGTGTGACTATAAAGCATGACTTCGGTCGTCTTTTTATTTCATTTAGCATAGTAGCTTGTGTAATTCTGTCTTAGTTGTGCATGAAACAGATAGGTAGAATAAATGCAAACATGTATCATGAGTGAGTGAGGATTTTTACTGAGTTCAATACTACGTAAAGAATCTAGAACTTGCCAGGTTAGTCTTTACATAGGTTGTAGTATAGTTAGTTAGGAAAGGATCATAGGCCGTTTTTGTGTTAGCCCACTTTTAGCCTATATTTCCTTACCAAATGGAAAATGAATCCCATGATCCCATTATTTGAGCCTAAAGTTTGCCATTTTTCTTTGATTACCTATTCACCTTTTTCGTATTTATAATGAAACTGTTTGGCCCTGGTCCCTTCTTGCACATTGTGAACCTCAATTCAGTCAAAATGCCTAAGTTGAGGGTGTATATAGTAGGAGTGCGTAGATCTGCTAGGGGTGAAAAAGAAAGAAAAAATCAAAGAAAAGTGGTGTGTCGTGTGAAATATCAAAAGAGGAAAAAAAAGAAGAAAAGTGTTGAGTTGTCAAAAGCAAAGAAAAGAAAAGAAAAAGAATTGAAAAAGATGAAAAAAATACACCACACCCACAAGTGACTCTTGAAAGGAGAAAAAGGGAGGAAACTTGAAAAAGGATAAAAAAGGGTAAGAAGGTGAACAGTGAAGCCAAGTTGTGTAGTGTCAAGGAGGGTTAGTTACTAAATTTATATCTACCATACCCAGCCCAAAGCCTACATTACAAGACGAGAAAAGTCGTATAGTGATCCTAGCCTGTCCGTTTGAAAAACCAAAGTAAAAAAAATAAGGGCAAGCCTATTGTATCCAATGTGCAGTATTTGGAACTTATTTGTGAGAGTGAGAGTCTACTTGACTAGTCCCAAGAATCATTTATATATATTTTTGAGTGTTGGGGACTTCATTTGTTGTGAGGGTATATGGTTTGAGTTGTATTGTGCCAGTTGTCTGTGTAAATAGCATTACTGATAGCTCAATTCTCTGCTAATAGCTAGATGCCATATCTAGATCCCTGTATGTCATGAGTTGTAGTTGCATGTATGCATAGCTGACTTGGTTTGAATGAAAAAGGGGTCAATGTCTGATAATGGTCTTTTATGCAAACTTTGTTGTGTTGGTTGTAGGTCTTCTATTTTACTTTCTAGTTAAGCATCATTTATAGTTTTATTTTATTTGCTTGAGGACATGCAAAAGTCTTAAGTTGAGGGTGTTGATGTGTTGTGGATTTACAGCACTTTCGACGCTTAAAAATGAGAAAATATGCATGGTGTTAGGCATGTTTATATGGATATGATGCACTTTTACTTTATTTTCAGGGAAATAAGGTGTGGAGTTGAAAGCTGTGAAAGGAGGAAAAAGAGTGCAAAATTTGGACCAAGTACAAACCTTAGTTTAAGTCATACCTTGGTGGTACGAGTTGTACCGAGAGTCGTGATAAATTTTAGGGAGATGTTTCATGTTGCTGGTCAAGTATGACTTTTGGTATGAGTCGTACCATCCTGGTACGAGTCGTACTATGAGCTGTGGAAAATATCAGAAGATGCATGTGGATTAGTCTCCTGGTATGGATGGAAACCATGAGTCGTGATAACTACCTATGACCCCATACTAATGTGTCATGGTAAAGTTCAGAAAAGTTGAATAGCAGATCTCATGGTACGAGAGGCAAACCACGAGTCATAGGAGCTAGGTATGAGCCGTACCAAGACACTCGTGGAAATATTCAGAGAATGCCAGAAGTCACAGTTCAAACCAAGATAGAATTGTACGACTCATAGGAGCATTGTACAAGTCGTACTAGCTCCCAGCACTTAGCCAAATTTAAAGTTGTCAAGCATTGTACGAGTGAAGCTACGACTTGTATGATTAAGTTACGAGTAATAGGAGAAGGCGACGGTAGTTATTTCAGTTTTTCTGTTAATTTAGAAAAAGTTTCTAATTATTTGTATAAATATCTTTCTTAGGTTATTTTAGTGGGGAGTCAACTTTTTAAAAGGAGAATAACACTTTTGAGTTCTCTTGTTAATTCTTGGATTTATTCATTGTTCTTGAAGTGATCAAAGTAGAATTGTGCATTAATCAAGTGGGTTTTTATTTCAATCTTCATTGTAAGTTCTTTATTTATGTTTTTTTCAATGAATTTTAATTCTTTGCTTACAATCATGAGAGGCTAAATCCTCCACAACTAGGATTGTGGGAACCATGATGAATTAACAAACTAAGGTGTGCACAAAGTGATTCTAAACCAATATGGATGCTTGTATTATTTTTTCTTCATCTATAATGCTTCTTAATGATGCGCAACGTTAGGACTAGCCCGAATTCTCTATTTTCTTGAACCTAAAGAAATAAAGATTAGGAAAAGAGAAGAACAACAAAGCCTTGAACTTTAGGATTCATTGTATAACTTGAGTTGCGGTTGCAAGATAGTTAAATTGAAACAACTTTATAAAGGTAAAAATGAAATCACTCAATAGACCTAATCTGGTAATTAAGTACAGTCATATAATAGGGACGAACCAGCCTTTTGGATGAACCTATGTTATCAGTTGTACAAGCTAAGTATTGGGATAAATCACGAGTGTAAAAACCTAAAGTAGTTATGAATCCAAGAGACACACCTTCCTAGTTAATTGCATCAACTTGATAATAACTTAGATATTCAATACTGTTACGTGTTTACTTCTTTAAAAAAAACCATTAGGAGATAAATCGAACTAAAAGTCTAAATACTAGCGTTATTCTATATCCTAACCATATTTCCTATGGGATCGACCCCGACTTTTATTGGGTTCTTTATTGACAACATTTGTGTCATACTTTTTCAGGGGTTTGATTTGAGTGTTATCATCCACCACCTCATAGTCTTCTCCAATGTAGTAGTGGTTGCACCTCAGGGTTGATATCAACTGAGACCCATCTAATCACCATAGAAATGAGTGGCTCTACCTATGACCGCAACATCAGGTTAGAACACAGACGGATCCCCCCATGTACAACATAGAACTCTCAGAACAATGTCTAGATGAACTGGACTGCGGGATGGAAAAGGAACTACCATCGCTAAAAATGTAACTGCTCCATGATGTTTGGGTATTGATCTAACCCAGAATCTATGATGGTGTGCTTCTTTGTAATACCCTTGCAGGGCTTTCCATTGTGAGCCATGCACCCCTCTAAGTAACTCTCTCCGTCACCCCGCACTACCCACCTCCTCCTGAACATATCCGCTCCCTATTTTTGCCACTTCTCGACCTAATCTGCCTAGAGGGAAGGGGTCTGACTGATGGAGTCCTCTACTCCTTGGAGGAAATATCAATCTGGGTCCCACCTGCTTGGACCTGTGGCTGTTCCTCATCAGACTAGGATGAAGATCCCAAAGACGGTGTCTCTATTGATGCCACCCGTGCTGAGTGAAAGGGTGACACTAATGCAGCAAGTGTGGTGGTCCTCCTAGTAGCTGGAGGCTGGTACTCATCCTCATCTTCGTCCCTGAGTCGGGATCTCTTCGGTGTACCATCCTTGCTTCCTCGAGGTGTTGCTCATTTAGGTTCCATTATCTGTGATCATGCAACTATTGGTCAGTACATGGACATGGGATAATGTGAAATTAGAAGAATAAATGCAAGGGACGGAAAAAGGATGGGTTGTACTTTGAAGAGACGGCATGTACCTTGTATTGTCCCTTGAATTTAGAAACCCAAATATTATGATTCAAAGGACAGATCAGAGTGCAGACCATCTTCTGAAAAGGTGGTCCATCCCTTGATTCGTCTCTTCACTCAGTGCATTTGGGCTATCTAGTTCAAAAGAAGCAAACAAAGACGGGTTGTCACTTTTCTCCGCCAATTGGGGGAATCAAACAATTTGTTCTGTTGGGAATTTTTTTATTTTTGCAACATTAAAGCAAGGGATGGGACATTATAAATTTGACAATCTCATAGAAGAATTCAACTCAAATAAGCACAAGAAATTATACAACAATTACCCATCCAATTTTATAACCTAAATCCAAGTTCTCCCCCCAAATCAACATCCAAGCATAGGTTCAAATCACTCCAAGTAAAAAATATAACATAAATCGTAGTTAATTATCCAAGTTAAAAGTTTATCACAAAGAAAAATACCTATATTAAGCAATTGGTACTCATGTGCTCACTAAGAAGTACGAATTAGCCGAGTGCTAACCCTGGTGCTACAAACTGATGCTTGCATGAGTGTAGTAGGTGTGTGTGAGCATGAAGGAGAGTAGCAGGTGTGTGCAGTGAAGCTTGACGCAAGGTAACAATGGAGGTTGTTTTTCAAAGAGAAAGATGAGAGCAAGACTGGGAAAGGGAAGAGTAAGGGTAGTATCGAGAAATCTTTCCATTTAAAACCCTTCTATTTTAAAAGAGGGCTAGTGGGTCAGGTCGGTTTTGACTGCAGGTGGATTTTTAATAACCAACCTGATTCGTGTAAATGGTCTGACCCGATTATATCTAAAATAAACCCATTTGCCCAGAATTTTTAAACACAAAAGATGGTCTAATGGACCGACCGTCTAGCCAGAGTACATTCAGCACATCGGAACATCTCTTGACTAAGCTGTAACCCGAACCTAATTCCAGTTGATGGTAGGAAGGATGGTCCGCCCTTTGAAAAGGCGGTTCATCTTTTCCTCCGTATCTTGAATGCCAAATTTTCCATTTTCTATTTGAATCAATTTTTTCCATCCTTTTAAGTTTACTTGCATACATCAACACCCATCAATCCAAAAATACTTGGGTTGCCTCCCAAGAAGCTCTTGATTTAATATCGCGGCACGACATGGGTAATACACGTAGTGTAGCATCCCTTGGATTGCCTCCCAAGAAGCTTCTGATTTAATGCAACAATACGATGTAGAATACCTGAATCAAGCATATGGTGAGTGGGGACTTCCTCACCTATTTTCTACATTTTGTGCCATAGAGGTACTGGTTCACCCATTTGGATTTGGTCTTCTTTTTCTTGGATGATGCTTTAGATATATGCTCAGCTCCTCCTATTTTGTTTTCAGCAACACTAACAACACAAATATCCCCAAATCTTATGGACAATAAGTGGCATTTCCCGACTTTGAAGGTAATACTTTCATTCTTGACCCAGAACATAATCTCATATTTTTCCGAGTCCATAAGTTTCCTTTCGGTCGCCAGAAAAGGTTTCCCAAAGATGATTGGGATGTACCTATCCACATCACAATCCAATACCACATAGTCAACTAGAAGCACAAAATTTTCAACTTTTACCAACACATCTTCCACCACCCCTACTGACATCTTGATAGACTTGTCGGCCATTTGGAGTCGAATAGAGGTGGGCTTCAACATGACAAATTCGGATTGCTTGTATATACTTAGGGGAATCAAATTTATACTAGATCCATTGTCACACAAGGAATGCAAGAAATCATATCTTTCAGTACTGCAAGGAATAGTGAATTCACCCGGATCACCCTATTTCTCAACACTAGTGCCGGCAATGATGGCACTCACACGATGTGTCACTGGAACTAACTCTTCTTTATCACTTAGAAACTTTCTAGTCAATAACATCTTCAGGTACTTAATAAAACCTGGCATCTCCTTGAGAGTATCAATAAATGGAACCCAAAGTGTAGCTTCCTTCAGTTGCTCAATGTGTTTTTCAATCTTTGTATCATGAGCTTGTTGGGCCAGCGTTTGTGGAAAAGGAGGAACAGGAGAGGAAAGTATTTAGCAATGTCATCCATGCCTCCCTTGGCCTTTCCCTTCCATTTTGAAATAACTGAAGCATCTTCTGCAATCTCCTCTATCAGTGGCTTTACCAATATGCAGCTTCATCAGCCCCTCGTCTTTATCAACACCCTCATGCACTTTTTCAGCTTCTTCACCAACCACACCAACCATAACCTCACCACCTATGGGTTGCACAATCTAGCCACTCCTAATGACAATGTTCATATAATGAGCATTAAAAAGGCCTACATGTCCCTCGGGATTAGCCATCGTGTCGCTCAAAAGGTGTCTCTTTTGTTTGGGGTTGTGTTCACGTGAAAGGTCCCTTACTTGTTGTCTAACTTTTGAATAGATGCGGTATGATAACCAACAATCTATGTAAGGCTATTTAAGTATGCGTCCCACCGTTCCATATTTGCAAGCACCTTTTCTAACATCCCCTCAAGCTTGGAGCTCCCTTGCTCTTGAGGAGGTCCATCCCTCCAGTTTTAAGAACTAGATGATGGATCCCTTGGTGGAATATAAGGATTGGAGCTCCTATTCTGATAGTTTCCATTGTTATTCCAACCTTTCCTTGGGCCATAATAATTGTTTCTCGGGTATTATTAACCATTGTCCTTGATATGAGGAAGGGGGATGGCCTTGATGTTGTTGTGGGTAGTGGGGTCTATAGCATCTGAATATATTGTCAATATAATTGGAATCTTCAACTTGCATAGAAAGTGTCTCTTGGTACGATTGATATTGAAATGAAAAAGGGAACTATCCATGCCCATATTGAGAACTAACCGAGGCTTCTTCAATAGCATTCACCTTTTTGACCTCAGTTTCGGTCAACATTTTGGTAAGTAGGGCTATGTTGGTGGCCATGGCTGCCATTATTTGATCATGATCTTGGTTCTCCTTCATTATGTTTGATAATGAAGGAGTACCCATATTTAGTCCTCCACTTTGATCTCTCCCATGCCATACATGGTTGTGCTTTGCAATCTAATCCAAGATAATGAAAATTCAATTGAATGTCTTGTCCATAAAGCATTCTGCAGCAGCATTGTTTGCATCAGACTGCGTCAATAGGTCTAAACTTGTATAGAGCTTTTCAAGAAAAATATGCTCGGAGAACCTATGGTTGGGTGCCCTAAGTATATACTGCTAGAAATGTTCCCAAGCTTCAAACAGTTGCCCCTCAAGGAGCTATCAGAAATAAAAGATCTTATGCCACTGCTCCACCTTCTAACTTGGTAGGAACCACTTTTTGAGGAAGACATTCATAAGCTCTTGCCATGTATGGATCAAATTTGGAGGCAACCTATGCAGCCATTCTCTAGCTTTTTCGGCCAATGAGTATTTGAATACCCTTAGCTGAATGGCATCATTAGAGATGTTATTTTTTTTATTCAGGTTGCACACCTTCAAGAAATTCTTCAAATATTGGTGAGGGTCATTATCGGTGGATTTGTGGAATTGGTCCTTTGCTTTGACATAGTGTATATGCTAACATCTATTTTGAAAGATGTAGCATTCATTCTAGGAGGAAAAATGGCACTTGCATAGTCAACCTCATCATTAACTTCCTCAAACACATTCTTCACCTCTCTCGGTGGTAGAGCCAAGATCATGTTTTAAAAAAATCAAAGAAAAATTGAAAAAATAGGTCTAAACAAACTAACTAAATTGATAATGCTAAATAGGGTCTATGCCAAAATCCCGGGAAATGATGCCATAAAATTTGATCATTGCTCAAATCTACTCCAATCTTTGGAAGTGTAAATTGTCGATACAAATATAATATACAACTAAGAGTCTAGGTTGAATCCATAGGAACTTTGATAGACCCAAACTATCTAGCACTTGTCAACTTAGATTTGAGAGTTTAAAGACTATTCGAATTAGGATTAGGAGAAATATAGCTATAACTAAGAAATGTGAATTGCTTTATATTGTAATCAAATAATGAGAAATACTAGAAAAGTGACCCTAATTATGGATCGATCCTACTAAATCACCCAATATGGTTTAGAATGGGCTATTGATGAACATGCAAGCAATCACTTAGGCAACCAATGGGTATCTTTCAATAACACCAATGGTGTTAATCTACAATAATTTTATCAAATTGAAGAGAACTTCCTTCTATCCAATAGCTTATTGCCAATTGGAATTCATCCTATGTCTAGATGAATCCATTAAACAAGGGTTAGAGCATTGAGTTATTATTGATTGATGCTAACCCAATCTAAATTAGCTCTTTCAAGTACCATAAAGGTAATTGGGCAGGATTTAATGACTTTAATCATCAATAAACTTTACAATCTACAAATCAATGAAATATTCTTAAGCCCATAATCAATTTTACCTAATTGAGATCATTAGGATTCATAACCCTAGATCTAGGTTTAGCTACTCATAGCAAGGAGAAGAGAATAAAGAAAGAAATTTAACATTCTTACCAATGAAATTGCAATTTGGAGAAGAAAGCTTGAATTGATGAATTTAAATCTTCAAACTACAAGATGGATCTACTTTCTATGCTATGAACTATGAACTATTCTATCTATTTTAGTCTAAGATGAGATCTCTATAGTATACCCTAGTATATGTGAAAAATAAAGAAAAATACTATTATACTAGGCCTCAAAAACTCCTAATTCATTTAAAATCAGAGGGCCCCAAGTGTGCAGGAATGGATCGTCCTTTGCTTCGCCAATTAAAATTGAGTTCTGCCATGTTGTTTTCCGTCCCTTGATTGGTATGTAGACCATATTCTGGAAAGAAGGTTCGTCCTTTATGTCGTCCTTTGACTCGGGCATTTTTGAAAAAGTGATCCATCCTTTAATTAACGGGTCGTCTTCTGGAAAGACGGTCCTTCCTTCACCTCATCAGCTGCTAACTATTTGGAAGTGGTTTTTGGATCCAGCCAAACCTGATGGACACTTGAAAGTATAGACCGTCCCTCTAAAAAGGCAGTCCGTCCTTTGTTTAGTTCTTGGGATGATTTGTGGCTATGACTCCTCCTTTCTTTATTTTACTTGAGTTCCTAAAAACATAGCATAATGAGGTCAGTTTTGACTTAAATTAGTACCTAAAGACATACAAAACTCTATGAAATAAAGCAAAGATGTATCGAAAATTCCTGATACATCAGTATCCAGAGTTCATTTGAAGAATCTTTAAGCGTGTTCAAGTTTCAAGTTTCTCAAGTCTTAAGTTCATAAACAAGTTTTCGAGCCAAGTTAGGTTACGAGTCCCCTCCTGTCAGTTGCAAGGGGTATTATATCTAGTTGGTCCTCCAAGTTGGACCCATCCTCTAAGTTAGTTATATTACGTTGTACATTCTTCCATTCCAAGTATTGGTTTGCATATTATCCAGTTCAAGTATCAGAACATGCCTTCTCTGGTCCAAGTATCAAGGACTATTGGTGCGAGGTGCTATGTGTAGATCCTGGTCCAAGTATCAGGTAACCTGTATAAACCCTAGTCCAAGTATCAGGTAACTTCTAAGTACTGGTCCAAGTATTAGATCTCCATACATAAATCTTGGTCTAAGTATCAGGTGGTCACGAGTCAATTTTCTTAACTTCGGTCCAAGTATCAGTAGTTCCCTGCATATGAGTCAGTTGAGTTTGACATTATTCTGTTTTCAGTTTTTAGTCTTACATACCATTACATATCTTTTGAACTGACATCCCTTCACTTGGGGACCGCAGCAATCATACTGCAGGTGCAGATAGAGGTTCAGACTGTCAACTACAGTAGGAGTGAATCTTCCACAGAGAGTTGGTATGCTCACTTCTTTTAGGAGCTGAGGTCTATCTTATTCTTTTTGAGTTTTGTGGTACAGTTGGATAGGAAGGGGCCCTATCCCATTCATTTAGTTTATTTACTCTTTAGATGCTTTTTTGAACTAATTGTACAGTTTCAGTTCAGTATGTGGCCTTGCTAGCTTTTCGCTTTTATTTCTATTTTTATTGTGGCCTTGTCGGCATCTTATCTATTATTGTTATATGTTGAGACCTGTTCGGTCTATTTCTGAGCTATAGTTGATAGTGATAGATGGCTTGGTTGGTCTGAGTGTTATATTTATAGATGTTATATAGCTGACTTTCCGGTCAATCAGGTATCGGGAGCTAGTCGCACCCTTCTCCAGTTTTAGGGCGTGACTCCTAACTCTTGCATATATTATTTTATGTTTTTCCACTAATTTATTAATCATCAAAACTACATATTGTTAAGCATAGCCCATACGTCTCAAGCCCATATTGTCCTCCCTAGCACATGTAGCCTTATAACTCATTACACTCTCAGCTCAACACACGTTACTCTCATTCTCATTAGTACATCATCTGTAGGTATTCTGAACTTTCATGTTGTCTAATTAAGAAAGACATTTTTAAAGGTAGATTCTTTATCCATATGTTACTGAAGATACTCTCCTTTTTCTCCTTATGTCTAATGTATTCGCAAGCAGTCTTAATTATGAATTGTCTTTTCCAGCATCCACCAAGCTTTATCCAGTGTGTTCAAGTGTGAGGGACAAGGAGTTGTGTGTATTATGCGTCGGAATATATCCTAAATACAGAATCTGAGCTTCTCTTCCTTCGAACCCTCTATGTCTGCAAATTTCTTCCCTTTTATATCCTCACCCTTCCCAGTGTCAAGTAAGTAGTAGTAAAGGGCACACAAATATGAATAGTTGTTGATGTTGTTTTTCTTTCTATTTTAGTGTTAGTAGTCTTGAAAGTGTTAGCTATAGCCTGAGTTGATTGTAGAGGTTGAGGTATTAGAGTTAATCTTTTGGTTATAAAGTTATAACTTATAACCGCTCTTGTTGTTCAGTGAAGTTTTGAGGCAAATTTTACCTATGGTAAATTGTGATTTTTGCTCCTTTGAGTAAGAAAGTTTTCCACGTAAAATTATTGTGTTCGTCACTTTTTCTGTTTTAGTGTTATTGTGTTTGGAGATTCTGTAGTTGAAGAACGTGGTCCTTTAAGTCGAAAAATTGCGCATATATAATTCACCCTCTTATGTATAAGTAGTCTCTAAAATAACACAATATATGTGTAAGAGGTAACTAATAGGAGTTCAATATATNATAGGAGTTCAATATATTGAGAATCCATAATAAATCAACTCATTTTTTTTCTCATTGTTTGCATGGTCAGAATTGTGGTTGGGCTGGTTAACTATGAAAGAAATAAAATGATTCAATATTCCTGCTATTGTTTTGGGGTGTTGCAAATGTCTTTTCTAACAGGAGAGGGGAGAGTGGAAATAGTAAACATGTTGGAGTTATTATGATAGTTTCTTCCTAGCTTAACTTTCTTGTTTTTTCTCTGCAGAGAAGGGAGTCTGTGAGTAGACAATTGCATCTATTGGAATTTGATTAGGCAGGATTTGAGAGGCTTATCGTTTTCATTCATTTTCCATTACTGTACATCTTTTTGACATATATGGATGGAAATTTTGATGGACCCTATACATACACTCATTGCATCCAAGAATATTTGCATGGTTTTTCTATTGATTCGACATACTGCTGTATACACTCATTGCATTCATATATCAATTGTATTACCAAGACAAGATGGAGACTTTGTTGTAGTTTACAACTTTATATTATTATCAATCAATTACCATATTATTAATTCTTCAAACGAGAAAAGGAGTAAGCATTTCTTGGAAAGGAGAAAAATAAGCCTATCATGGGAGATAGTACGTCTTCAATCCTACTCCATGAGACCATGACAAACATTTGAAGGCACCAAGCTACCAAATTAATGTTTAGTTTATGGATCAAATCAGCAGTACTGTGGTTAAGTTTTTTTTTTTTTTTTTTAAATAAATATTCAGTGTAGGATCTAGCTTATA
>JACEIK010004804.1:109205-125031 GCA_018107945.1 Datura stramonium
TTACGCTCTTTTCAGTCAGTCTCAGCCCGTCTCCTATTACTTCAGTATCTATCAGTATTATTGTTTTCTTTCAGTTATTTTCAGTTATTTCTTGCATACTTAGTACCAGTGGTACTTATGCTCGTTTTGGGGCGCTGCATTACTTTCCTGCAGGTACTCATAGACGAGGAGCAGATCCCTCGTAGTTCCGGCCAGCGTACAGAGTCTTCATCTCCTGTTATCCGGAGCTTGACAGCTAAAGGTTTACTTCCCTTTTTGTTTGTACAGTATGGGTAGGTCGGGGCCCTTTCCCGACCATCTTATTATTCTTAGAGGCTTGAAGATTGTATATTCCCTCTGGTTAGTTTTACCGGTCGTGTGGGGCCGTATGTATGTTTCAGTTTGCATGTAATGGTCGTGTGGGGCCTTTTTCAATTGTCAGTTGGTGACCTTGTCGGTCACAGATCAGTTCAACACTTGATTATACTTTTCAGTGATAACTAGTCAGCATGGTGGCCTTGTCAGCCCGCATAGGTTCCCTTATGCGCAGTTGTTCTGGTTAGCTGTTATATTCCTACAGGTGGCTATAGGCCTAGTCGGCCGGAGGCTGTATTTACAGCCGTTATATAGCCCATTGTTTTCATAAATACAGAATTAGAGCCAGCCTGGCACCAGAAGTGCTTAGGCTCAGTAGTCCAGCAGTCCAGGTCTTAGTAGGGCACCAGGTGCCAATCATGCCTCCCAAGGTGGGGCGTGAAAATAATTAAATACTTACAACAATAATTGGAAGAAAATCGAATTTGAATATCAAAGAATAATCTCAAGAACAAGATATGAAATCAAGAGTTCGATTCCAAGAATTTCTCTCCAAAACTTTATAAAAATTCATAAATAATATTCTTCACACACCTCTCCTACTTCTTTCTATATTCTTTGACTAAAATAAAACATAAAATCTATTTATACAGATATTAGAAACCTTTTCCTAAGCTAACAGGGAATAGTCCATATCTGGCGTCGACTGTATTACGATTGGACCTACGATCCGCAGAAGGTTTGTACGGCTCATACTTGCACTACGTCTTTAGCTGCTGTAGATTTATCTAAGTGTTGTCCCTAAGAACTCTGACATCTTCTGAAGTTTTTCACGAGTGTTGTGGTACGCCTCGTACCTTACTCCTCTGACTCGTATTGTTTATTGTGTCTGAAGTTCTGCCAAGTCTTTAATAATTACTTGAAGTTCACCATGGCTCATGGTACGGGTCATATGTGCATGCTACGATCCGTGAGTCCATCTGTACCAAGAGACTACCTTTGTGCAAATTTCTCTGAACAATTCCACGAATCCATCTATGGCTCGTACCATTTTGGTATGACTCATATTGAGAGTCGTAGGTTGCCTTCCTCTTATTCTAGCCTTCTGACTTTCACCACGGTTCTCAGTACGTCTCGTACAATCAAGGTACAACTAGTACTAAGACTTGTACTTGGCTGATTTTCTTCATTTTTAGGCTTCTTTTGCACCTTTTTTCTCCAACACTTATTTTTCCTGAAATTAAAGTAAAAGTGTCTCATATCCATAAAAACATACCTAAGTTCATGCTATTTTCATAGTTTTAAGTGTCGAAAGTGTTGTAAACTCACAACACATCAACACCCTCAACTTAAGACTTTTGCATATTCTCAGGCAAAGAAAACAAAAACTAAACATGACGCTTAGTTAGAAGATAAACCTAGGATATTACATCCAACAATCAACCAAAACTTGCACTATAAGCTCAAACAACTTTTGACCCTTTTTTTCTTGAATCAAATCAGCACATACACATCAAGCTACCACAAAACATGATAAACAGGGATCAAGATATGTCATCTAGCTAATTAACAGATAGTCAAGTCATCACCAATGCTTTTTACACAGACAACTGGTAGAGTTAAATACAAACCATGTACCCTCATATAAAATAAAGTCCCCCACTCACAAATAGAGTAAAATATGAAATATGAGACTGAACAAGTAAGACTCTCACTCTCACAAAAAAGTTTCAAATACTGCATATCAGATACCATAGGCTTGCCCTTATTTTCTCTACTTCGGTTTGTTAGATGGTCAGGCTAGGATCACTATAGAACTTGCTTTGGCTTGTAATATAGACTTTCAGGTTGGGTATGGTAGATTTAGAATCTTTTGAGTGACTAAACCCTTCCTTGCCACCATATACATGTGGCTCTATTCTTTTACTTTTGCACCCTTTTACTTCTTCCACTTTTTCCTCTCTTTTCACCCTTTTTATGTATTTGTATGAGTGTGGTGTGTTTCTTCAAAAATTTCATTCATCATTCTCTTTTTGTATTTTCTTTTTCATTTTTTTCTTTTGTCACACCACACCTCATTTTCACCTTTTTTCTTATCTCTTCCTTTTCACCTTCCCACTATTTATGCACCCCTACTCCATCCACCCTCAACTTAGACATTTTGCCTATGTTGGGTTCATAATATCCAAGGAGGGACAAGGGCCAAAACAGATTCATTATAAAAATGGGTATGGTTAATTGGTTAATCAAAGAAAAATAGTCTATTTGAGGCTCAAAATCGGGATCAAGGGAATCATATCATTTTGGTAGGGTCATTCAAGCTAAAAATGGGATAAACAAAAATGGCCTACGATCCTTTCCTAACCAATCATCCTAAAATCTATGTAAAGAGCAACCGGGCAAGTTCTAGATCCTCTATACAGTATTGAACTAGGTATTAGACCTCACTCACTCATGGTATATGTCTTGCATTCACTCTACCTGTTCAGTTTGTACATGGCTAATAAAAACTATACATGCTAACATACTAAATGACATAAAAAGATCCATAGAAATCATGCTTTACAATCACAAGTACATAGCTAATTTTCAAAATTTTTAAAATAGGGTCAATTTTTACAAATCCAAAACTAGTGCAATTTATTGGCTGAGTTCTCCTAAGCTACTTTTTAATTAAATAAAAACCACAAAAATAAAATCCTGAACATGTCGGTTCTACTAGATAGCCTTCTTGAGGGAAAAGAAATACGACAAGGAAAACCCTCGAACGAATCAAAATTTCAAAAATACAAGTATACCCCCTCCCTTTTTAAAAAAGAATACTTTGTCTCCGAAGAATAGAATGTAAAGCAGAGGGAAGGGAACATACATGCAACTTCTCAGACTTCACCATCCATGGGTTGCCTCCTATGCAGCGCCTGATTTAACATCGCGACACGATGGAGGTGGTTTGGTTACTCAGGATTCACCAAACCACCACCTAGCTTACCTCCCAAGAAGTGCCTAATTTAACGTCGCGGCACGACGCAAGTCTCTTGACTACTCAGACTTCATCAAGGAACTCAGATTCATCCTCGATTGCTGAGACAACTCTATACTCCTTCGGTTGCTTCATTGACTGACAGACATTGAAGGTGACCTCTTCTTTATTGAGTCTAAACTTTAACTGGCCAGCCTCAACATCTACTAAGTGTTATATCCTGGAAGATCAAGATCAGCCCGGGAGTTGAAACGGAAAAATTGTGAAATTGATGTTGCAGGCACAGGATGAGTCGTGGGATGACTCGTGAGGAGACCCCACGAGTCGTCAGGTGGCTCGTGGAGAGACCTGGGGGAAATGAAGGATTGAGGTCCCCACGGGTAAGGGAATGACTCATGGTCAGCCACCAGGATTCGTCATGTAAATCGTGGGGTGGTGTGGGAAAATAGATGGAGGAACTGAATAATGTACCCAACGAAAGGGACCCCACAAGTCGTGGCCAGTCCCAATGAATCGTGAGGTGAGTCGTGAGCAAGCAGGTTGAATTTTATTGGAAATTAAGGCAGTGTACCAAACGGTAGGTAACCATGAGTCGTGGTCTCAAGGCATGAGTCGTCATGTCCCTCGTTGCGAGCCCTATCAGAGTTATTAACCAGTGCACTTGACGAGCGACTCGACGTGTAGTTGCCCATCCTGACAAGTTATCAGGTCACCCGTTAGGGTCACTTGACAGTAATTTCCTGCGAATTCAGTAAGGGTCTTTTCATAATTCCTACGTTCCTAAGACCTATACTACGTCGTTTAAAGCTCATTTTAGTGGGGGTTTTAGCAGGGGAAAACCTATACTAAGCCATTATTCTCATACATGCAAGTTTGAAGGTTTGAAGATGAGGTTCAAGGTAAAATCCCAAGGTTTCTAATTGGAATCTCAGCTGGGAAATTAGAGGGAGTTAGAATTAACCATTCTCAGGTATGTAAGGCTANGAGTCTGGGTCTGCATGATTTTCTGCAATGTTTCCTCAATGCTGCTGTCTTCTTCCACACTCATTCCCAATCCCTATCAAAATGTGATAAATTATCTATGATCAAGTATGGGGTTTTACCCAATTGCATGATTTTTCAACCTCTATACATGGGTATGATTAGATTATATTTGTATTGGTGATTTGTGAAGCATCGACGGATTCTAAATTATTTTTCCATATAAAATTTTGTTTTCCAAAATTTGAATCTAAAACACCTATGGATGATGAGTTTATAAAAGAAGGGATTCATGATAAATGTGTGGTGATGATGAGATTGATGATGAAAAACATGTTTCTAAAACTACCCATGATTGTGTTGTTTTTTTAAAAATAAATTGATTAGATCCAAGTATGATAAGGCTTTGGGTGATTCCCACATGTTGATTTAAAGAGACGATTTTCCCGGCATAAGCTTACTACATTGTTTGAAGTGAAATTTCTCAATTTTTATTATAAATTCTAGCTTGTGGTATGTTGAGTAATTATTTCTACATGTAGCTTACCACATGATTTGGAGTAGATACTCCCACCTATGATTGAACTTGTGATATATTTTGAAATAAAGCCTTCTATATGCATGAATTCATAGTTGAGATGTATGTCATTATGAGCTTTGTCGATAGACAGTGTTAAGCTTCATTTTCATATGATGTTAAGTCTATGCATGATATCATTATGAGCTTTGTCAATAGACAATGTTGAGCTTCGTTTCATACGATGTTGAGTTATGCATGATTTCATCTTAAGCTTCGTCAAGGGACGATGTTGAGCTTTGTCAATAGACAATTTTGATCTTCGTCAATAGATGATATTGAGCTTCATTATATATGATGTAGAGCATTGCATATTTTTTTGGGAGAAGAGTCTAGCACCGAGCGGGTTAAGGGACGATCACCCTATGCCCCAGAACTACGCGCCAACGTAGGTTGATACTATTATATTATTGGGACCTCCCTTGTGAGCTATCCCTGACCCGATTGTCCCTTCAGGTTGATATCGATATCATGGTAGCATCCTTAGACCTGGAAAGATTTTGGATGGCTCTGCCCACTTGAGTGTAATATTCGGGATCATGTAAGCTCTATCGTGATATGTCGGTTGAGTCTCCCACTATCTATATCATTCGGATTTGCATATTCATTACTCATGATGATTACTTATGCATGCATGTTCAAAAAGCAAGGTTTGACTCATTGTTCAGCTTTTGATATAAATGTTATGTTCCAACTTTGAGTCATTCAAGTCAATTACGATGTTCTAAAAGATATGCATGGTCATGTTATGATAAGTGTACGATTTCAGAATGAATGCATGTAACCTTTTACTTACACTTAAAAGCTTTTGATATGTATGAATTAATTTAAATGATTTATTTTATTTAAGCGGTTTTACTTGCCTTGCATACTCGATACATTCCACGTACTGACCGCATATTATCTATGTTGCATCGTTTCATGATGCAGGATCCGTTTCTCAAGTTCAGCCCCGTTCGTAATCGCTTATCAGAGCTAGCACCTACGTGAGTGGTGAGTCCTCATCTTTCGAGGACTAGACTTTCAATTTCATTTCGTATTTCATTTTCATGTTTTGTGGAGTTAGTTGGGGTCTTGTACCATCAACTCATCTAGACTAGAGGCTTTCGGACTTATGCTTGTATAGCTTCAGATATTATTCTAATTTGTTGTTGTATGAGACTTCCGCTGAGTTTATAATTATTCTTTTTTCATGTTATTAAATGAGTTAGTTGAATGCTTATGCCATACGTCGACATGAGGTCTCTCGGGGTCCCTTTTCCCGTGTCTACTATCCGGGTCTACGCTCGGGTTGTACTAAGGCTCTCCCAGTGGCAAGGAATGGTCGCCCCAAAATGATGGGGACCTCAAAAATCAATCTCGCAATCAAGGATCATGAATTCCACTAGGAATATGAATCTATCAACTTTAACAAGAACATCGAACAGGATCCCCACAGGCTTCTTCACAGTTTTGTCGGCCATCAGTAGCCGTATGGTAGTCGGTGTGGGGGGCTTCCAAGCCCAGCTTCTTAAACACAACCAACGACATTAGATTGATGCTTGCTCCAAAATTGTAGAGTGGCCTCACTAACTCAACATCACTAATTATGCAAGGAATAGTGAAGGCACCTGGATCTTCCTACTTCTAGGCAAGGACCCGTAAGGCTATAACACTACAATGATGAATATTATCCACAGGCTCATAGGTCACAGGACTTTTCTTCGTAACAAGTTCCTTCATTAGTTTGGCATATCCCCACATCTGTTCCAATGGCTCGACCAATGGTATGTTTACAGATAATTATTTGAGCATTGACAAGAACTTCTGAAACTTACCATTCTCCAGCTTCTTCTTCATAATTTGAGGGAACGGTGGCGGTGGTCGTGGAATAACCTTGTAAATTTGTGTAGCTCCTTGCTTTTCTCCTTGTTCAGCTTCAGGCCCATTTTCAACATTTGGAGTCTCCATCGACTCAACATCCTCATTATGCTTCTCCTCAACAACATCTTCTTCATCATCAATCACGCTTTCTTTCTTTCTTTCAACTACAACCGACATAGGGAGATCAACCTTAGTCTTTCCACTCCTATTCATCACAGGCATGTAGTGACCATCATTCTTTTAATTCTGGACTGTGTTTCTAGGTAATGTATCCTTTTGCCTAGGGTTCATGTATGCTAACAGTTGCCCTAGCGCTATTCGATCTGCTTAATAGCCATAACATGACTCCACTCTCTGAACCATGCTCGATATATCACTACAGATGTCTTTTAGCTGATCATCTATGGATTTCACCTTCTTTAGCATCTCAACCATCATGCTTTAACTTTGACTATCCAGCCTCCCCCTCCTGTGCATTAGGAGGCACGTAAAATCTTGCTCGGTCTTTGCGGTAACCATAATTCCTTCTCCAATATCCCTCGCACTCACGACCTTGACTTCTATCTTTGTATCCATTCCGATTGTAATTGTCTCTATATTAGTTCCAACCTTGATTTCCAGAACCTTGGCGCCAAGTGTCTTGTACAGACCCTTGGGCGTTGGCTTGAAACCCCCCCACCTGGTTGTCTAGGAAGTTTGCCTCCTCCTCAGAATCTGAGTGGTCAGGCCCTGGCTCCTATCCTTGTGTCCCCACTGCATTAGCCTTTTTGGCTCTAGCTCCCATGATATGCTTAGTGAGAAAATCCAATGATGTGTATATATGAGCCAATTCCTGGTCATGTTCTTCTTCCTTCCTTCATTGGTTTGCAGTCAAACCAACAACATATGTACCAGTCGCTGCTTCTGCTTCCTGAGTGCGTCATGCTTTGTGTATCTTAGTAACTCTGTCCAGAATTGTGGCAGCTTCCTCCCACATGTGGCTCATCAATGCTCCTCTCGCCACTGTTTCTGCTACTGCTTTTGTACTGTTGTTCAATGATCTATAGAAAATCTCTAACAAACTATCATTAGAAATTTTGTGGTACAGGCACTTGGTTAACTTTTTATTGAACCTCAACTAGGTCTCGTGAAATGACTCAGTCTTCAGTTGTTGGAAATTATAGATTTCATCCTTAAGCTGCATCATCCTGCAGGGTGGAAAGAATCTCTCTAGAAAAGCTTAATTGATCTCCCTCCAGTTGGTAATGGACTCGTTGGGCAACTCCGATAACCATAAAGTGGCCTCCCCAGACAGAGAGAAGGGGAAGAGTCTTAGCCTTATAGCATCCTGACTGACTCCGGGCAACCTGTACACCTTGCATATTCCCAAATAGTTCATCAGGTGCAGATTGGCATCATCGACTGCATGACCACTAAACACCCCTTTCATATTCAATAATTGGATCATGGTGCTAGTGATGTCAAATTTTTCCCGAGCAGGCAATGGTGGCGGTACAATAGCTTTGGTTGACCCGACTTTATCAATGTACGGGCCATCCTCATCGAAGAATTGAGGGACATATCTTTGACCTTTGTTGCCCCTTCCATGGCCACTAGTGTTAACAACCTCATCTCGAGCATCCTCCACATCCTGGAGTGTAGCTTGCCGAGCTAGCTTAGCTTGCCTAGCTTCTTCAGCAATATGGGCATCTCTTTTCTCTTGGTTTTCCATCTTTCGCAGTGTTCTTTCAAGTTCGAGATCCAAAGGAATCAGGGGGTTTCCACTTCGAAAAGTACTTGGCATTAACCAAGCGATAACCTGTAGATATCCAAAACCAAAAAGAAAATGCAACTCAGGAAATAACAACCAAAGTTCAAATACAAGCAATTAATCTAATCTTAACCGTATTCCCCCACAACGGTGCCACTTTTTGATAACGCTTAAACTTACACTTCCTGACAAAGTATGAAGCAGACGTTTCTAATAAAAAACCCAACAAAGAGGTTGGGGTCGAACCCACAGGGAATAAGGTAAGATCTAGACTAATGCCGGTAATTGAACTTGTTGGTGAGTTATCTCAAAATTGGNCAAGAAAACAATATTAAAGCAAAGATTATAATTTTGATTTAAATCAATATTTTCAAAACAACTAGGGTAAGTGTTCCCTATGGGTTCATAACTACTTCGGGTATACATACGTGATCAATCCCAATGCTTACTTGTAGAACTGATAACTAGGGTTCATCCAAATGACTGGTTTGTCCCTATTGGATGACTATACTCAATCACCAAGTTAGGTCTATGAGCGATTTCAAACTAACCGTTATCAATATATTCCAAATTTAACTATCCTGCGACCATAGCTTAAGTTAATACAATGATCATAAAGACTAAGGCTTTGTTGTAATTCTCTTTTTCTAATCTCTACTTCTATAAGTTCAAGAAAGTAAAGAATTCAGGCAAGTCCTAACGTCGTACACTGTTAAGAAATGTTTAAATATGAAGAGAATACAATACAAGCATTTAGCATTGGTTTTGAATCACTTTTGTGTAACCCTATTTTGTTATTCCACCATGGTTCCCACAACCCCCCTAGTTGTGGAGGTTTTAGCCTCTCATCTTTGTAAGATTATAATTTGCATTCATAGACAAATACATAATTAAATACTTACAGAAATAATTGGAAGAAAACCAAATTTGAATATCAAAGAACAATCTCAAGAACAATATATGAAATCAAGAGTTCGATCCCAAGAATTGCTCTCCAAAACTTGATAAAAATTCACACATAATATTCTACACACGCCTCTCCTACTTCGTTCTATATTCTCTGACTAATAACTATGATGTGAACACACCACCAATATCATATATGTAATAAACATTACTAATCTCACCTCTCCTTTCTAAATTTTACTATAATTAATCCAAGTTTGTAGCCAAATTAACACATATCCAATCTACCCCTTTTATGTTAATTTTATCTGAATTATGATCCAGTATCGACGATAATACACAACGCATTACACATGATACTTTTCTACATTTTTCCAGATGACACCCAACTGAACACCCCTCATGAAGGCATTCATGCCTTCTCCCATCAATTTTATAAGTATGTATGATTTACTAATCAAAGTCTAAACTCAAAGTAAACCATAACGTACCTTGATGTCAAGTTATTGCCGTGACACCGGTGGAACTTTGTTCCTTTCCCTTCATTCAGAGTATATGATGGAGGATCAACAAGGAAAAACACATTCTTAGAGGGATACACCCCCATTCTTGGGTAGAATACCCTAAAATTTATTCTACAGGCATTTTTAGGAGGAAACTCTCCTTAGAATAGGAGCTGAACCTTAAAATAAACTTAAATATGAATTCTGGTTTGCATCACTAGTTGCAGAAGTCACCACCTTCACTGCAGCAAGCTCAGTATAGTGACCAATTGTCCGCCATGGCGAAACTTGCTTAACTGGGCCCACTTCATTTTGACTTTATCTTTCATTGGTAGTCTCTTACCACTTACAACTATTATTCTAAAAATAAAATCTCATACTAATTAAATTTTAATTCTTACGCTCGTAAATTGAATATTTAATAGCGACTGTACAGATTGTTACATTAGATACCAATTAACAAACTGCTCGTCCCCAAACGGCCCTAGGTGACATGGAAGCAAGTTTTCCCGTCACATCATGGTCAAAATTTAAAGGAGGTTATGTCTAAGGTTTCTTCATCCTCCCTCTTATCTTACTCACTTAATCATATTATTGGGTCAAGTTATCTTTCAACTTGATATTTTCTATCGAGGCCCTTTGAAACATTAAGGGTGCAGAATTTAAGTAGTACACACAAATTCAAATTATTTCTTCCAAAGTAACCAGGCTTGGGGAGGAATTTCATTTATGTAGATTCCCTTTCAATGATTTCTTACTAGAATTTTAGAAATGATTTTGTAACACCCCAAGAGTCTCTAACATCAAAACCTAGACTTGATGCAGGACTCAGTAGAAAAACTGACTTTTATCAACAAACAAGTGACTTGATGATTCATTGCGAGAGGACACAACTCGTCAAGTGACTTGTGATAAACGTCAAAGTTTTCAAAACACCCAGTTCCAACGACTCAGGCAATGATTCGTTAACCTAAGTAACCACTCATTATGTTATCGTTCGAATAGGTCGTGAGGTGAGGATGAGAGGATGTTCAATTTTTGCTTCAGTAGGAACGAGCAGAGGCAACAATTCATTAGGGTAGTGATGATTCATCCTGTCTACTCATTGTGAAGTGATTAGAAAGTGATCAAATTACCTCAATGATAACGGATGGTCACCACGAGTTGTGTGGTGATCCGCCGTCACTGGACAACCAATTTTACATATGGGATTCCAGAGTTATTTATGAAATTTCCTATATTTTTATTACCTAAACCAGAATTTTTTGGAATTTTTAGGGGGATATTCAAGGGTTTATTTAGCCTAAACTCTCTTTCCTTCTCATAACAACATAAGTTCAAGAATCATCAAGTTCTCAAGCTCTCTAGCAAGCTAGGGATTCAAGAATTCATCATCATCAACCTAGGGTTTCTCAAGAGAAGGTCTAAGTTCATCATTCCAGGCATGTAATGCTAACCTAAGTAAAGAATTCTATTCTTCCTCATGGCCTACATCTAGTAAAGAGTTCATAGAAGTTGAAGCTAGGGTTTTTCCCAATTTCTTGATTTGGTCTTCTTCTCTATAAGTTGAATTATTCATCGATTGAGTTCTTTATCCTATTATGATATATCTATGGGATCTCTTAATTGTTGATCATAATCCTACTCTCTTGATTATTGATGATATCTCTTGATTCTTGATAGATTGTTCATTATTGTTCATGTCTATTATCCAATGAACCCAATTGCGTGAAAGTCATTATTTTGAAAGCATTATAATTTGAGATAAATGCATTATTTTTATAAACTTGAGCATATTTTAAGATAGTTTTCACAAAGATATTTTCAGGAAAAAAGTACAATTTAAACATGATTTTCAAAAGCTAAATTAAAGTCTTGTTTTTGAAACTCAGAGATTTTGAGCACAGAAGCTCACAAGCTTTTACACAGATTTTGAGCCAAGGCTCATTAGTGTAGTACCGATATTTTTAAGCCAAGGCTCAACAAAGTTTTAAAGCATCTATTATAACTATAGGTAAAGTGCTTTATAAAAGATATTTTAAGCTTCCTTAGATAGGCATATTTATATGAGCATAGTTTTGGAGAATTATTTAGCACCGATATGGGTGAAGGGTTCAGAAAAACCGTAAGCCCCAGAACTACATAGCCAGCGTAGGTTAAGATCGTCCCGTTGGTTCGGCGACTTCTCAGATATCCCCTGGTAAGGGCTTTAGTTTGGATCCATAGTTTAAGTTAGTCCTCTGCCCTGACAAGGCTTTGGTTGGCTCTCCCAACGTGGAAAAGAAGTTGGATATCATGCACTCATTGATGATGTATGTCAGTTATGAGAAACTCACAACTAAAATTATACATATATATACATGTATTTTTCAGAGATTGTTTTGATGTATAGTTTTATTGCATAACATTTACATATCTTTCATACTTGTGTTTTAATGCATCATTAAGAGTTTCAGATTTAGTCAGCTTATTCCTTCAGTTCAAATATTCCTATTTACCTATTGTTTCATTCAGCCATTTTACATAACGTACATTCAAACATACTGAATGTCACTTGGCACTCCATCTTATTATTATGAAGATTCAGGTAGATAGGACCGGTAGCAGACCTTCATTAGGATCTCATTCATTCAGTTTTTGGTAAGGCCTCCTACTTCCTGGAGAGTACCATTCATGTTTGTTTTATTTAGTAGAGCTTAAGGTATCTGTAGAGCTTTGTCCTGACACCTATCTTTCAGTCATTAGAGGCTTCATAGATTTGTTAGATAGATGACTCAGTGATGTTACTTTTTAACATTATTTTCAATTTTAGTCAATAAATCTTAGTTTTAGTTAATTGAGCTCAATTAAGTTGTTTCTTCCATATTACTTTATTATAATCTTAGTTAGTAGTAAGCTAGGCCAAAGGTTTGCTTGGACTGCTAGATGGTTTGAGTTCCAGCCATGCCTAAGGTGTAGGCTCGGGGCATGATAAACTTCGTATCAGAGCATTAGGTTATTCAAGAGTCCTAGGATGTCTGTGATGTCACGTCTAGTAGTGTTCTTCTTATAGGTGTGAAGCACACCACATCTATAATAGGAAGACTACAGGGCGTTAGGAAATACCTCCCTTCTTCCATACTCTAGTTCATGCGATAGAGTTTGACTGTATAAAGAATTTCTCCTAACTTGTGCATTCACGTGTTTCAGATCATGCCTTCAAAATGTACCACCAGCCAGAGGAACACAACTAATCTTCCTCCAAAGACTAGGATGCAGACTCGGAATGGGGCACGCTCCACAGTTCAAGGTGCTTCCCAGAATGCACCAGTTACGAATGGGAGAGTTCTGGAAGCACCTATTCCTCAACCTCCCTGAGCTGGTACTTTAGAGGCCGAGTTTATAGGAGATATTCAGATGCTCACTCAGTTGTGGATGCTCAGTCAGGCCATCAGGGCTCAACACTTGCAAGTTTTAGCTTATGTGACTCGTTGGGAGCATCGAGAATCAGAGAGTTATTGAGGATGAACCCACAAGAATCACGGGTCTAATGTTTATGAGGAGCCCCAAAATTTTATTGATGAGACTTGTTAAGCCTCGAGGGCAATGCATGCAATAGAGATATAAGGAGTGGAGTTTGCTTCTTATCATCTCAAGGATGTGGCTAATGTATGGTATGAATAATGGGAACTTGGACGGGGTTGAGAATGCATCTCAGCAGCTTGGGACGGTTTTGAGGTAGCATTCTTGAACCACTTCTTCCCCTAATTGTTGAGAGATGCCAAATAAGAAGAGTTTTGTGAACTTGAAGCAGGGCACTATGAATGTCAATGAATATAGTCTTAAGTTCTCTCAGTTATCCAGATATGCTCTAGAGATGGTACCAGATATGAGAGCTAGAATCAGAAAGTTCGTGTTTGGAATGGGAAAGCATGTGAAGAAGGAATGTAAGGGCTCACCTTTGATCAATGATATGGATATTTCTAGGCTTATGGTGTATGCCCAACAATTAGAGGAAGATAACAGAAGGATAGAGAGGAGAACCAGTGTAAGAGGGCCAAGTTAGGTGTTAGTGAGGCTACTCAGCAGAAGAATGGAAACAGTAACAGGTTCTTCTTTCGTAAGATATCCTTTAGACCTGCATCGTCAGCCACTAGTGCACCGACTTTAAGTCATAGGAATGATCAGAGGTCCCAAGTTTAGGGTAATAGAGTTCAGGGAACCCCTCGATACCAACCTTGTGGCAAGTGTAGCAGGGCCCACTTGGGTGAGTGGCATTTGGGTAGAGATTGGTTCATAGACCCCGGACGTGACACGGGACCGAAAACCACGAATAGCTCCAAGCTAACTCTTGATACATGTGTAACATAAGCATGAGCATACAACTAGGCAAAAGTAAATCAAGAGACATAATATAAGCGGAAAACGTCTAAGATCTCATAAAATGTAAGACTGCAACAGCTGGTCAAAGCGCTGAACATCTATACATTATAGTATGAAAAGCCTCTAAACAAAAGATGAGCTGAAGAGACAAGCCCCCAACTAGCTCTACTAAACATGTAACTGAACTTTTTATACATAAGCTAAAATTTCCATCCTCAAATGATGAGGACTCACCAAAGTTGAGCTAAATTTGGGACAAGATCAAATCTAGTAGCGGCGTTGAGACTGAACACTCAAACCTATATCATTAGATGATATAACACAAAAAGTACGCTATCAGTACTTTGAATGTACCAAGTATGGAGGAGAAGTAGAACATGCAACTAAGGACAACATGCTAAAATGTCATGATCGTGATATAGCCATAAAACATGATATTTTCATCATAAACTGTAGCATAATGGCCGAAGGTTTTTAAGATAAAATCATAGAACTTAACATGTTTGAAATCATAAATAAAACTCATAAACTGATCAATGGGTCAAAAATACTATAAATCATGGCATCATAAAGAATGAACATGAAGAAACATGGAACATGTGGAATAATGGGAGATTCTTATAACCGACATATTCCATGTGAGCCTCATGATCCCAACCTTTACCCCTAGTTAGGAGGGTGTCCATACCTTGTCAAGGGTAAGAACCATAAATGTGTCATAACACTCATGAGCCCATTAGAGTAAGGGAGACACTCCCAATTGTAAAGGACCCCTATCTAAGTGCAAGGGAGACACTCTCTACTGGTGAGGACCCCTTATCCTACAGTGACATGTAGTTATGAGATTTGGGTGCGCTAAATCCAACGTACTTGTGTTAAATACTACTCCCAAACATACATAGTGCTCACAATCATAATTAAAACATGGGGTTTGCATTTGCTAGTTTGAAACATGATAAATTCATAAATTTCTTGACATATGTGAACTAGCCATGAAACAATGCTGAAGATTCAACGACGATACATAAACCTGATATTCATGAGATTCATACATACTTGAGTAAATCATTCTAACTTAAAAATAGGGAATCATGAGAGGTTTTCATAGAAATTCATGTATTTCAAAATCATAAAATACATATAGAATCATGAGAGAATTAATTCCATAAGAGAATATAGAGTTTTTGCATAGAAAGGGTCTAACACTAGAAATTCATGAAAATCATAATTGGAGATATAGAGGAATTGAATTCATGAGATTGAGCTTGAGATTAGGAATGAGGGTGAAAGGAATCCCCTCATTCATGATCCCACATACCTGAGCTTACTGATTTCTTGACTTGACTTGAGACCCAAGAGAATTTGAGAAGAGGAATCCTAGCTTCCTTGAGAATCCATGAGAGTTTGATTTTCAATCTATGGTGTTACGAGAGAAAAATAGGAGTTCATGCAAAGTAAAACCTTTAACTATCCCCCTTAGAAAACCCAACACGACTTGGTTTGGGAGTTATGATAAGGGGCATATTTATATGCCAAATCGATACTCAAATGTATAACTTTCATCTTGTTTGTCTAATAAATTGTGTACGTTCTCATGTAAATTGTACGGA
>JACEIK010004805.1:65001-84479 GCA_018107945.1 Datura stramonium
CCAAAACATCCAAGGGGACCCCACGGGTGACTTCACAAGTCGTGATGTCAGACCACGACTCGTGGTCACCTTCCGTGGCCTACACTGCCTATCCCAACTTGCCAAACTCCAAGGTAGACCATGGGTGACCTCATGAGTCGTGAGGTCTGACCACGACTCGTGGTCAGGCCCGTGGCCTCCTCACTTAGGCCTTGCCAAATCATGCTGACCACGAGTCACCTCATGACTCGTGGTCACTCCTCACGACCCACCTTACGGGTTGTTCTATGACCTGGTGCTAGTTTTCAATTTTTTTCTCCGTTTTTACTTTCGGGTCTGATCCTTGGGTTCCCGGGGTATAACAATATCTCCCCCTTGGGAACATTCATCATCGAATGTTAGAAACATGCAGAAAACTCAGAAACAAGCTATCACCATATACAATTACCGGTTATTTAAGCTGAAAAATGACGGAATGACTACCTCCGAAAAGAACTACTTAGTTGAACTAAATTCAGACATCACATACATATACCATATCATAAACAAACTTGTACACATGAACTGAACATGCAAAGCCGATTAAGGGTTTAGGGCAAAACTGATACCTCAAACTGAAACTGAGCCGGTAGGGAACAAATGAGGGTATTTAGCTATCATATCTGCTTTGGCTTCCCACATAGCTCCCTCAACATGCTGATTTCTCCATAATACTTTAAGTGAAGCTACTTCTTTGTTCCTCAGCCTCTAAATCTGACGATCCAAGATCTCCACCGAAATTTCCTCACAGCTGAGGCTATCCCTTACACCAATGCCGTCTACCGGGACTACTAAAGCCGGATCACCCAAGTACTCTTTCAAGAGCGATACATGAAACACGGGATGAACTGAAGCTAATTCTGAAGTCAAGTTCAACTCATACGCTCTTTCTGAACCGCATGACTCCCTTAATAGGAGATATCTTAGAAATACCCAATTGTCCACATTAAACTCCAGATCCCTTCTCCTCACATTAGCATATGATTTCTGACGACTCTGAGCGGTTTTTAACCGATCCCTTATCAACTGAACCTTCACTATTGCCTCGTGAACCGAATCTGGTCCTATCATAGCTGCCTCGCCAACCTCAAACCATCCGATGGGAGATCTACACCTTCGCCCGTAAAGAGCCTCGAACAGTGCCATCTGGATACTGGAGTGATAACTGTTATTATTGGCGAACTGAAGTACACCTCATGGCCTCTGATGCTCGACTTTCACTTACTGACAATTTGGACATTTAGCTACGAACTCCTCAATATCCTTCTTCATACAATCCCACCAATAGATTTCTCGCAAGTCCCGATACATCTTCGTGGATCATGGGTGGATAGAATATCTTGTACTATGTGCTTCATGCAATATCCGAACTCTCAAATTTTCAACGTTCGGAACACATAGTCGACCCTGGTATCATAGCACCCCATATCCCCCTTGGGAGAAAACCTCCACCTTTTGAATCCGCACTGCTTCCTTCAGCTTCCTCAAAGTCGGATCCTCATATTGCTTAGATTTGACATATACCACTAAGGACGATTCTGACCCATCCCGCATAATAACACCGACATCAGTCGAGTCGATCAATCTAACTCCCAGTCTTTCAAGCCGGTGGACATCCTTCACCAACTCCTTTTTTCCCTCATACACGTGGGACACACTCTCCATACAGAGCCTACTAAGTGCATCCGCAACCTCATTGGTGCTGAGGTGAGTCGGGTCTTCAACTCTTGGAAGCTTTTCTCACAAGCATTCGACCATTGGAACTTCACCTTTTTCTGATTCAACCTGGTTAGTGGGGCTGCAATTGATGAAAATCCCTCAACAAATTTTTGGTAGTAGCCAGCTAGACCCAAGAAACTCTGAATTTCTGAAGGATTCACCAGTTTGGGCCAATTCTTCACCGCCTCAATCTTTTGGGAATCTGCCCCTATGTCTTCGCTTGATACCACATGACCTAGAAATGCCACCGAGTTTATCCAAAATTCACACTTGCTAAACTTTGCATACAACTGACGATCCTTGAGGGTCTGTAGCACTATTCTCAAATGAGTGGCATGCTCCTCCTCACTCCGGGAGTATATAAGAATGTCATTGATGAACACGATCATGAACATATCCAGATATGCCTTGAACACCTTGTTCATTAAATCCATAAAAGCTGCAGGGGCATTGGTTAGTCCGAAAGACATAACAACAAATTCGTAGTGACCATACTGAGTCCTGAAAGCGGTCTTTGGGATGTCACTCTCCCGAACTTTGAGCTGGTGATACCCAGACCTGAGATCAATCTTGGAGAAGCACTTGGAACCCTGAAGCTGGTCAAACAAATCATCGATCCTGGGTAAGGGGTACCTGTTCTTGACGGTAACCTTGTTAAACTGCCGATAGTTAATTCATATGCGAAGGGACCCATCCTTCTTTTGAACAAATAGAACTGGTGCACCCCATGGAGACTGGCTCGGTCTAATGAAGCCCTTATCCAACAGATCCTTTAACTGATCCTTCAATTCCTTTAGTTCGACGGGGGCCATCCTATAGGGAGGAATAGAGATAGGCTGAGTTTCGGATAATAGATTAATACCGAAATCAATTTCCCTCTTCGGAGGAACACCAGGCAAATCATCAGGAAACACCTCCGGATATTCGCACACCACTGGAACTGACTGAATAGTCGGGGTCTCGGACTCCACATCCCTAACCCTAACTAGGTGGTACATGCAACCTTTAGAGATCATCTTCCTGGCCTTAATGTAGGAAATAAACCAACCTGCTGGTACCGCCGAACTGCCCTTCCACTCTAACACTGACTCACCCGAAAAATAAAATTCCTCCGTACGGGTCCTACAATTAATCGAAGCATAACATGCAAACAACCAATCCATGCCAAGAATAATGTCTAAGTCAGTCATGGATAACTCTACAAGGTCTGTGGAGGTAACCTTATGCAACACAGTGACCAGGCATTCTCTATATACTCGTCTAGCTATGACCGAATCACCAACAGGGGTCGATACTGAAAACAGTTCTGACAAGGTCTCGAGACTAACTCCAAGGTTACTAGCAATATAAGGAGTCGCGAAAGACAAGGTAGCTCCCGGATCTAGCAAGGCACAAACATTAATATGAAAGACACGCAACATACCAGTGATCACGTCTAGCGAAGTCTCCTGCTCCTAGCATGAGGCAAGGGCATAGAATCAGTTTTGGTGTTGTCTGCCACCTCACTAGTCGATGCTCCCTGCGAAGCGGAACGGGCTAGAGCTGTTGCTGTCCTGGTGGCCTGTGCACGACCCCTATCATCACCTTGTATAGCATATGGGCATGCTCGGTGCATGTGCCAAGATATACCACACCCATAACAAACATATGAACCGAGCAAGCAATCCCCGACATGACTCTTGCCACACTTCCTACAGGTTGGAGAGGTATACTCTAACTGGGTGCCCCTCTGATCCCTCGACCCTGAAGCCCTGCTCCTCTGATCACTTCTAGGCCTGGATGGAACACTAGCTGATAATGGTGTTGGGGCTAGTGACCTCTGTTGAAACTATGGATGGTAGCCATCGTCGGACCTCTGATGTGAAAACCCACGGATGTCCGTCCGAGTCCTCTTTGCTTCCCTCTCCCTCACATGAGCCGCCTCCATCTGCTGGGCGTACAACACTATGCGAGAAAATTCCATATCCTGGTGCAGCATAGCAGTCCTGCTATCCTTGTCTAAAAACCAGTCACACCATGAACGAATCGGTTCACCTGCGCCCTCTGATCCATCACTAACTCTGGGGCGTACTTTGACAAACGAGTGAACTCAAGAGAATACTCTAGCACTGTCATCTTTCCCTGCTTGAGGTTCACAAACTCAGCTACTTTCAACTCCCTCATCTGCCGAGGGAAGAACCTGTCGAGAAAGGCCATGTGGAACTCATCGCAGCTGATAGGGCCCACTCCCGCTACCCTGCTGTCATTCCATTGCTTGTACCAAATATGAGCGACCTCTTTTAGATGATAAGAGGCCAAGTCCACACACTCCCCATTTGTCACCCCCATAACCTGAGTGACGTTCAAAATCCCTTCAATAAACACGTGTGGATCCTCGTCCACCTTTGACCCCGTAAACTCAGGAGGGTTCATCCTCAAGAAGTCTCTAATCCGAGCCACCACTGCATTGCCATTCTGCGGGACCTGCGCAACAGCATGCTGGTTGACCTGAGCAGTCAAGTACTGTGCCAACATCTGAATAGCCGCCTGAAACTCAGTGTGGGCAGCTGGCTCTGGTGCCTGGGGCTCCTGAACAGGTGGGGCTTGCTGATGCCCATGGTCATTGCCATCTCCATGGCCTTCATCATTTTCGTTCCTCCTTCCATTCATTCTTCTAGGAGCTATAATTCTACAATCGCGAATCGCACGAATTAGAAGGATGGAAAGGCTTTTCATCGCATGACATAGAACATTTAAGAAGGGAACATTTCCTAAATTCCCAATAGCCTCTTCGTCATAAGTGTAGCACACTTCACACCCATGAAAAAGACTCTACTTAACGCGACTTTCATACACCCTAGGATAGTTCAAACCTATTGCTCTGATACCAAGTTTGTCATGACCCGAACGTACACCCGAATCGTAGACACGGGACAAGGGGCTCCGAGAGACCCCAAGTCGACCCATGGAACATACATACAACTAATCTCATCCAAATAAGCAGAATGATAATCATAAAAAACATAGCGAAAATGTAATTATAGCATAACATCAGCAAATACTGGACATATACATAGCTGAGCACTACATACTTGTATAAAGCCTCTAATACATAAGATGGATTAATGGGACAACATCCCCAACTAACTTGACAATACTGAAACATAAATAACATGAAAGTCTTCCAAACGACCCTCGGAATATGAGAACTCACTAATAAGCTGAAAGCGTCGGCTGAAATGGACTAAGGGTGAGGATGAGCCTGAGATTCGAATCCTGTATCATGAAATGATACAACATAGAAAGTATGCGGTCAGTATGTGGAATGTGCCGAGTATGCAGGGTAAGTAAAATGGACATTTTAGAGTAAATAAAACTCATAAGTAAATATAAGAGAATGACATCATGCTTACATCAAATCTTCGTAATAAAACATAAGGCTCAAGACTTTCAAATTATTCATAATCATTCATTTTTGTAATCGTAATTAAACTTTATCAAAACATAACTTGAGCCAACAACATAAACATAACAATGCATAAAAAATGTGGAACAATGGGAGGACTCGTCATAACCGACACCATGATGGTAGAGCCTTTCATGATGCCCCACTATCTCGCTTAAGTGGGCAGAGCCGACTCTGGCTTGCCAGGCGTGGGTTGTGCATCAGGTGTGATATCGCATTCGAGGGGATCATTATCAATACAATATCATTAGAAACCCACAGTGGCACGTGGTTATGAGACACCGACATAGTCCTTTGAACGCCGGGCTGCTCGGTGCTAGACACGGCTCCCAAAAACATGCATATAGGATCATACATAAATCAATAACATCATGCATTAAGATTCATTGGCTAGAATATAACATTTATCATCATTGATCCCCTTTAAAACATGCTTAGCCAAGAATCATAGGCCCTTTTCATTGGCCAACATCACAAATCGATAAATCATGTAATTCGCTTCATAAATCATAAATAATTCTTCAACACGTAGGCATTTCCCAATACTTCATCATATTTAATTCTTTCAAAATATGCTCATAAACATGGGAGTTTGGAATCATGCTTTTCCATCATCAATGAATCTCAAAATATAGAATATTCATCATAAATCATAACTTCCTTGAACTTTCATCAAATGGGCATTTTCGATTTAAAGGATTGAAACAAAATTTTAAAGAAAATAATGTAAAACCTGCCCATCATTCATAATTTAATAATTAAAACTCAATTAAATCAAACCCATAAAGAGAAATCACATTTTCATGCATTTGGTTAAAACCCCATAGACTTGGATAGAAGAATTCATGATTAAATTCGAAATTTAGGCATGGGTGTGGAAGAATTTAACCCATTTTAAAACCCTACATACCTGGGAATGGATTGGTTTCGAGGTTCCTTGAATACCCACACAGAAATTAATGAAATTTGGGGAAAAAGACCTTGAATCTCCCAAAATTCTCTCCAAGCTTTTTCATGAGATTGGGCATGCATAAAGGACTTAAACTCATCTTATCTCACTAAGAATTTCCATTGAATGTTTCAGGGGTAATTTTGTAAAACCCTATCATCTTATCTCTTAAACTAAGTTGTATTAGGATTATTTAGGAGGTATTTTAGAGGAATAGTCAACCTTTATTCCCTTATTATTTCCAAACCAGTTAGAAGAATTACGAAGAACTCAGACAATTTATCTTAGAGCAAAAGCTAGGGCTTGCAGATTTCCTTCTCAGATTCTCAAGATTTTTCCAAGGAATTCTCCTCCAGGTATGTGTGAATTCAACAAGGTAATTGTTCTTTCTTTTTACCCCAAAACCCTTATAGAAACCTTATCAGTTCTAGCCCTTTTAGGATCAAAGCTAGGGTTGTTCTTTAGTTAGATTATGTAACTTTTTCCTTGTTATAACTCTTGTGATTTTTGAAGGTTATTACTAGTTATGATTCATGTTGATATCTTTTCAATGAAATATGTGTTTTAGCCTTAATCTTTAAATGTAATTGAAAGAGTCTTGTGTAATTTTCCATATATGAATGTTGCTTGATTCTAATAATTCTATTAATTACCATGATAGTAAAATTACATGAACCATAGTTAGCTTATTTCTTGTTCAGTCTTAGTCGGTACTTAGCTCTCTCATTGCCTTACAGAAATATCATCTGATTAGTTTGACTATATTCATTCTCTGGAGGAGTTAAGTAAAACTCCGTAGTCTCAGTCATCAGGTTGTTCTTTAGACAGTTACGATGCTTTCAAATAAAGCAGCTTTGGCCAGTCTTAGAAAACTTAGTTTTCAGTTATCATGTCCTTCAGACTGTACTTCCAAATAAGTATTCCTGACTTAAGTCTTAGGAAATTAGGTTCGAGCTATCATCTTAGCAGTCACAGTTAGGATTTCCAGTGGGAGTAAGACCTAGTACTGAGCTGGCGGGGGTCCAGCACACCCAGGTTCCCAGAACTACATTGCCACCGTAGGTTATTAGCCCGAACGGGCCTCAAACAATGATCACCTAGCTTATCCACTATACCCCCGCAAGGTACAATGGGCTCTCACTGATGGGGTGTATACATCGGACTCCACGTCTAGCTCACGTGGTTATATGTCAGTTATAGACTCTCCCTCTTGTCATTACAGTTTAGTTCAGTATAGTCTCATTTTCAGTTCAACTCAGTTTATTCAGATTACAAGATATAGCTATGATCCTTAGTCAGTACCTGTATTATACTATTACAATTATATTCAGTGTTTATCGGTTCAATTGCGTATTACTACTATTTTACTTATNAATCAGTAAAGAATCAGTATAATACAGAAAGAGATATTACAATTATATTCAGTGTTTATCGGTTCAATTGCGTATTACTACTATTTTACTTATATCTCACATACTCGGTACATTCAAAGTACTGATGTAAATTTTTCATGCTATATCATCTTATGATACATGTGCAGGTGCTCAGTCCCAGCATCGTCAGTAGTTTCGGTGTTGTGCACCACATTCTATAGACAGGAGGCTACGATGCATAATAGTATGGTTACTCTTCTTTATCCTCCAGTCATGCTATATAGCTATGCTGTATAGGGTAACTTCCTAAGCTTATTCTATTCTTCTTATTTACAGAGAAATTTCGGACGCATGGTGGACCGCAACTAGTCGAGAGTTGAATGCGGTGGTAGGAGAGGCACTAGTAGGGGGCCCCAGTCAGAGTTAGCCTGATCTGAGGGCGGCAGGGAGACGCTACTTCAATCTCCCCAGCACTCACCGCCATACTCAGAGCCCTCTAGGGCAGTAGATACAATAGTACCAGCCCCATCCATTCCTGTTCTATCGGATCAGGAGCTTAGGTGTGCATTTTACATGTTGGTTTAGATGATGGCTGCCCAGCGTTAGCCTCAGCCAGTAGTACCAGCTGCTGTTGAGCCTACTGAGGGGCCCAGGAGTTTAAGATTCTGCGAGTTCCTTGATTTGAGTCCCCTGCAGTTTATAGGGACAGATCAGAGAGAGGACCCACAGAACTTCATAGATCAGCTGCAGAGAATATCTAGGGTTATGCATGCCTCGTCCATAGAATCGGTTGAGCTGGCAGTATTCCGATTGCAAGAGGTAGCAATTTTGTGGTACGAGAGTTGGGGAAGATCCCGGGGCAGAGATGCACCTTCACCTACGTGGCCTAGATTCTCTGAGGCTTTCATAGACCACTACTTTCCCCGAGAGGTCAGGTAGGCCAGAGTACAATAGTTTTTACATATGGAGAAGGGTAGAATGAGTGTCAGAGAATATGCATTGAGATTTGATTCCTTAGCCAGATGTGTGCCCTTGTTTGTTTACACTATGCCAGCCAGGGTGCACCTGTTTATTATGGAACTGGCATAAAAATATGTGGAGTCCTACATTACAGCCACAATGCGAGAGGATATGGATACCTCATGGATTCAGGCCTTTGCTCAGAACATAGAAGAACTTAGACAGCGTCAGTACGCCATGGACAAGGCAGGTCAGGAGCACGTCGGAGGGCTAGACTCGCAGACTTTCAGGGTAGGCCCAGGCCTCATTTATCAGTTAGGCCACCTAGGCCCCCGTTCCATCAATAGCAGGGAAGCAGATCAGATCATCGTGGACAGTCAGGTCCCGAAAAAAGTTCACGAGCGTCAGGCTCACAGCCGCAGAGGAGGCCAGATCAGATGGGATCAACGTACACGTTGCAGTACTTATCAGAGTCTGCATTCGGGGAGGTGCAGGTATGGTTCCACCGCCTGTTATTCCTGTGGACAGGAGGGACACATAATGAAAGATTGCCCGACTAAACGCCAGGGTGGTTAGGAGCAGAAAAATAGATCCTCAGTAGGTTCATATGCCCCAGCACCTTCTGTAGGGCGCAGACCCTCAGCTCCAGCCGGCAGAGGCCGAGGTAGACCAGGGGCATCCAGTTAAGGCAGTGGTCAGGATCGCACATATGCACTACCGGGGCGGCAGGAGTTAGAGTGTTCGTCAAATGTTATGACAGGTATATTAGACGGTTGCTCTCACTCAATTTATGCTTTGATAGATCCAGGATCCACCTTGTCATATGTTACTCCGTTAGTGTCCTGAAAGTTCGATGTAGTGCCAGAATTGCTTAAGCGACTCTTCTTGGTGTCTACACCCATGAGTGACTCTATTATTGCTAAAATAATATACTAGGGTTGTACAATAGAGATTTTTGGTCGTCAGACCTTAGTATATCTAGTAGAATTAAAAATGATTGATTTTGATATAATCATGGGTATGGATTGGATGGCACCATGTTACGCCACTGCAGAGTGTTGGACCGGAATTGTCCAATTTCACTTTCCAGGGTAAGTAGTACGAGAGTGGAGAGGTAACACAACTATGCCAAAAGGTAAGTTCATATCCTATCTTCGGGTGAAAAAATTGATAGTAAAGGGTTGTATCTACCATATTGTTAGGTTTTGGGATGTGCAAGCAGAATCCCCCACTCTTCAGTCCATTCCAGTGGTTAACGAGTTTCCAGACGAACTTCCTGGCATCACTCCATAAAGGGAAATCGATTTCTCTATTGACTTATTACCAGGTACTCAGCGTATATCCATCCCTCTGTACAAAATGGCTACTGCTGAATTGAGAGAATTGAAAGCGCAGTTGAAAGATTTGTTAGATAAGGGTTTTATCAGGCCGAGTACTTCACTCTGGGGTGCGACAGTTCTGTTTATAAGAAAGAAAGATAGTTCCCTACGCATGTGTATAGATTATCGACAATTGAATAATGTCACAATTAAGAATAAATACCCTCTTCCAAGAATAGATGATTTGTTCGATCAGCTGCAAGGGGCGAAATATTTTTCTAAAATTGACCTGAGATTGGGGTACCACCAAGTTTGAGTTCGGGAGAAGGATATACCAAAGACGACTTTCAAGACCAGGTATGGTCATTTCGAGATTCTAATTATGTCCTTTGGGTTGACTAGTGCACCAGTAGTGTCCATGGACCAAATGATAGTATCTGCAAGCCATATTTAGATCTGTTTGTGATAGTGTTTATTGATGATATCTGGTATACTCCTTCACAGAAGCGGAACACAAAGATCATTTACGAACAGTACTTCAGATCCTCTGAGACCGCTAGCTATATGCAAAGTTTTCTAAATGTGAGTTCTGGTTAAAATCTTTATCTTTCTTGGGCCAAATTGTATTAGAGACTGGTATTCAGGTTGATTCACAAAAAATTGAGGCAATAAAGATATGTCCTAGGCCTACAACTCCAACAAAGGTTCGTAGTTTCCTGGGATTATCCGGGTATTACAGAATATTTATGGAAGGATTGTCTTCCCTGTTAGTTCCTTTGACTAAATTAACTCAGAAAGTAGCAAAGTTTGAGTGGACCGAGACCCGTGAGCAGAGTTTCTAGGAATTGAAAAACAAATTGACATCGACACTAGTGTTAGCTCTGCTGTAAGGTTCAGAGGGTTATGCTGTATATTTCGATGCTTCAGGCATTGGGTTAGGGTGTGTTTTGATGCAACACAACAAGGTAATTGCGTATGCTTTAAGGCAATTGAGGAAACATGAAAAGAATTATCCCTCTGGAGTTAGCTGCAGTGATTCACTCCTTATAGATATGGATGCATTACTTGTATGAGGTGCATGTAGATATTTTTACTGATCATAAAAGCCTCGAGTACATTTTCACGCAGAAAGAGATGAATTTGCGACAACACCGTTGGCTAGAATTGTTGAAAGACTATGATTTGAAAATTTTGTATCACCCAGGGAAGGCTAATATCGTAGTTGATGCACTTAGCCATAGTTCTAAGGGAAGCTTGGCACATTTGAGGCCAGAACAACAGGAAATGGTTCGAGAACTACACCGATTAGCCAGCTTAGCCGTTTGAATAGTAGATTCAGAGGATAATGGGGCTATAATTTAGAATACAGTAGTATCATCCTTGGTTGTAGGGTAAAAGAGCGACAATATGAGGATTCTTATTTGACACAACTTAGAGATAAGGTTCAACAAGGTGAATTATAATCTTTTGAGGTAACTGAAGACAGGGTTTTGAGGTATAGAGGCCGCCTTTACATTTCAGAGGTTCTGCCAGCAGATTATAGCAGAGGTACACTACTCTCATTACTCTCTTCATCCAGATTTGACAAAGATGTATCATGAAATAAAAGAGATATACTGGTGTCCTGGAATGAATAAAGGTATAGCTGAGTTCGTAGCACAGTTCCTAATTGCCAACAGGTAAAAGATGAACATTAGAAACCTGGCGGACTAACTCAAGAGATGGCCATACCATGGACTTTGTGATAGGACTACCCCCTACCAGACACAAATTCGACTCTATTTGGATGATTGTTGATAGTTGATGAAATCAACTCACTTATTGCCAGTTCGGACTACCTTTTCCATTGAAGATTACGCCGAGTTATATATTAAATAAATAGTACGGTTGCACGGTGTCCCGGTATCCATCATTTCAGATAGAGGGGCACAATTTATAGCAGATTTTGGCAATTATTTTAGAAAGGTTTAGGGACACAAGTTAATTTGAGTACAACCTTCCACCCTTGGATGGACGGCCAGACAGAGTGCACTGTTCAGACGCTCGAGGATATGTTGTGAGCGTGTGTGCTAGATTTTGGGTGAAGTTGGGATGAGCATTTACTTCTTATTGAATTTGCATATAATAACAACTACCATTATGCAATTTAGATGGCGCCTTATGAGGCATTATATAGGCGGAAATGCAGGTCCCCCATCGGATGGTTTGAGGTAGGAGAGGCAGAGTTATTCAGACCAGATATGATTCACCAGTCAGAAGAGAAGGTAAAACTTATCAGAGGGCAGTTACTAACAACCCATAGTCATCAAAAGTCCTACTCCAATGTGCAGTGTGAGACTTGGAATTTAATGTTAATGATTGGGTATTCCTTAAAGTGTCGCTGATGAAGGGAGTGATGAGATTTAGCAAGAAAGGTAAACTTAGATCGAGGTTCATTGGGCCGTATCGGATCCTCCGAACAATAGGCCGAGTGGCATATGTGTTAGAGTTGCCTTCAGAGTTAGAGTCTGTTTACCCAATCTTTCATATGTCTATGCTGCGAAAGTGTATAGGGGACCCATCCTGAGTTGTGCCAGTTGAGGACGTTCAAGTTACTGAGGAGTTAGCCTACGATGAAATTCCAGTTGCAAATATTAGACAGACAGGTTTGTAGACTGAGAACTAAAGATGTAGCCTCTGTTAAAGTGTTGTGGAGGAATAGAAATAAAGAAGAAATGACCTGGAAAGCTGAGGATGATATGAGATCTAGATACCCTCACTTATTCCAGGATTGACCCATAATACGTAGTTGAGGTGAGATCATTATTCAGATGTTGCTATATTACTTATGTTACTGGTACTGTTCAGATATCTACTTTTATAATCTGGCTAGTTGGTTTTAGCATCCTGTGAGACGCTTATGTTGTACTTTTCTGCATTTTAGGTTTCTGAATAGTCCATATTACAAAGGAAACTCTGCCAAAATTTTTCTAAGTACTAGTAAAAAGTTAACTTCTTTAAAGATAGAAATTGGCATTCGAGGATGAATTTTCCTAAGGGGGGAGGATGTTACACTCCATAGAATGTTGATGGTTAGTAGGCGTACCTGTGGGTTGTATCGAATAAAGAGAGCCTTACACATGTGGGAAAAACCTCAGAAGTAGGGTTGGGCGAAGCCGGGCCACGAGGGGCCAGCACGACGTGCCAGCCGGCCTACACAAGGGGCAGCATGACGCGCTAGCACCATCAGTGCAAGGGGAAGCACAGGGCGACCCTATGCCACCGGCCATGCCCCTATACATATAGCCCTTTTTTTATTTCAATTCATTTGCTAAAATGAAGCCCATGACCAAGTGAGAGAGCACACACACTGTTTATCAAATTTTCAACCGATTACACCGTCAAACTCAGTCTAAACACAAATTTGGCTCAGATAATGAGTTGTAGGCATACAAGAAGCATCACTGCGGAGTTATTTCATGAAAATTCGCTAGGTGAGCCGGAACCCCGCCAAGTATAAGTTGTCAAAATTATTCCAAATTGAATCCTAAACGGCCACAGGCATTAGGTAAGCACTTCTCCCTTTTGAACTCTCAGGAAATTGTAGCTTTTCGATCGAGTTAATCGAAGTTGAATTGTAGTTTATATTATTATCAAAATTTATTATTATTTGCCGAACTTAGTATTGAAATTAGCCCTATTATCTCAATATAAGGGCTGTAGTTGGACGGAACCACCGGTTACCAGTTTAAACTCACCAGTTAAATGAAAGTCGGCACTCGAGGTATGTAAGGCTATCCTTTTTGGCAAGTTACGTTCGTCGTAAAGTTAGTATGACTGTGTATCTATAGTACTTCAGAGTAAACTTGTTGTGGTTAGCTGTTATGAGCAGAACTGAGACGATAGTGATGACATAGTGACCCTCGTCAGAGTTAAAACTAACTAGATTGGTTTTTCCTTACGAAGTTGGGTTGTAAGATGTTGTTTCCTATTGGGCCATTCTTGTAGGGGCAGTATGATGTCCGAAGGACCAGATTGGGACCGTGAGGGCCGTATTGAGTTACACCAGATAGAGGACATCAGGATCGTACCCAGTTACAATAGTTACATTATGATCCATAGTCGAGCCAAGGCTCGGGATCCAGTTACAATCGTTATATTATGATCCATAGTCGAGCCAAGGCTCGGGATCCAGTCACATCAGTTACATTATGATCGATAGTCAAACCAAGGCTTTGGATCCAGTTACAACAACGACATTATGACGCATAGTCGAGCCAAGGCTTGGGGTCCAGTTACATAGCCCAGACGACTCAGACACAGACACAGCTATAGAAGTCTATCAGGCTTGGACACAACTTTAGAGAATGAGTAATCCTAAGTTACCGCATGCTTACAAACCTTTAGTAGTCAGACAACAGGAGTGTGCATTGTTTGTACTTACCAGGGCTTATAGGGGCCCAGGTAGGTTATTCTATGTTGTTTGTACCTTCCGGTGCCCGGTTAGGTTCTTATTTGTATATATATACCTGGTAGTTAGATATTTTAGATGATGAGACCATTTAGGTTAAACTCTTACCCTACTTCATGATTACTTCATCTTTATCAACTTTCATTCAACTATTATTTTACTACCATATATATTCGGTACATATTGTACTGATGTACATCCTTGCGGCACTGCATTACTTTCCTGCAAGTGCGGATAGACACAGTTTGGGACCATCTTAGTCATCAGTTGAAGTTAGCAGTGCATTCAGCTCCTTTCTTCTGGAGTTGATAGTTAAAGAAGGTTTTTTCTTTTTTTTGTACAGTTTTGGGGTAGGTTGGGGTCCTGTATCAATCATTATTCCACTGTTAGAGGCTTGCAGACTATAGATTACCAGCTATTAGTTTTGATGTTGGCTGCGTGGGGTCCGTGTATGTTTTATTTAGTGTGATGGCCGCGTGGGGCCTAATTAGCTATCGGTTAGCAGCCTTGTAGGCTATAGCATAGTTATAGTTACTTGTTTTCATGTAAGTTATAACTAGACAGCATGGTGGTCTTGTCGGCCCGCATAGGATCCTTGTTATTGCGTTGTTTTTGGTTAGCTATCTTCTTTACAGGTGGCCTTATTGTCCAGAGGCTGTATTTACAACCTAGATATAGCTCATTGGTTTCTTGAACTAAGTTGCAAGCATGCACAAGGAGTGCACAAGGCTAGTCAGGTTAGTCCACAACCCAATTTGGCACTAGCTACTAGTCATGCCTCCCAAGGTGGGGCGTAACACTCTGGTTCCGCATTCAACTGAGGCATATCAAGAGTATAACCAGTCCATGCCAAGAATGAGGCAAAAATTGATCATACCTAACTCTACTAGATTAACTGAGGTGACTTTCTATAATACCGTGACTGGACAGTTTCTGTATATTCGACTAGCTGTAACTTTCTCACCAACCAGAGTAGAGATTGAAAATGGCTCTGAGAGAACTTCTGGACTAATATCAAATTGGATGACAATATAAGAAGTCATAATGGAATGCGTGGCTCTGGGTCTAGTAAAGCATAACATCTATCTAAAAGAGACATTACATACCAATGACTTCGTCAGGTGAGTTCTCCTGGTCCTGGTGTGAAGATAGAGCATAGAAACAATTTTGACGAAAACCTCCACCTGTACTTGAGGTAGTGCCCTGCCGAGCCGAGCGACTTGTTGGAGCTGCTAATGTTGTGGATTGGGCCTTCCTCGTCCAGCTAGCGGGTAATCCCTCAATCTGTGACCCAGCTTGCCACAACCAAAACAACCCTCCTTGCCTAGATAGCACTCACCCAAATGGTTCTTACCACACTTAGGGTATACTAGGAAAGTGCGGCTACTGGAGACATGGCTCTGAGACTGGGAGCCTGATGCTCTGCCCTTTCGATCCTTTTGGGGCCAAGAAGAAGGAGCATTGGCTGAAGAGGGTGCTAGAGGTCTCTGTCACTTCTTTTGGGGGTGATTATTACCACCTGAATTCTGTTGGGAATACTCGAACTGACCTTTCCTCACCCTCTTATTCTCCCTTTCTATCTCTTTCAATTTGTCCACCTCTCTCTACTATGCATGGATTATAAGCCTAGAGATATACATGTCGCTGATGAGAATAGCAGTCCTGCACTCCTTAACTACCAATTTGGAGACTTTATTTACAAATTTGAGCATGCGAGCCCTCGGCTCGGCCACCATCTGCGGAGCATACTTTGATAGTTGTGTGAATTTTAAGGGGTACTCCTGCACTATTATGTCTTTCTGTTTCAAATTTAATAACTTCGCGGCCTTTGCTTCTCCTGATAACATCCATAGCAACTCATCATCAACTAAGGAAGCTTTGAAAGTTCCAAAAGGACTCATGACAAGATACCAAACAAATAAATTTGAAGACAAACTTAATAGGCTAGAATTAGTTATTAAAAAGTGTCGTGTGATAGAAGAAGATCTCAAGCCCAATAAAGATATTTTCTCCAAGTCTTACATCTATTTGAAGGCCCAAATTAAAGTCAAAGAGGATATGAAATGGAGCCCAAATTAGCCTCTAAATGGAGAAAATACCGCGACATTTTTAAATTAGTTTCTAGAATTATATTTAAGAGTTGTTTTATTTTATATTAACTTCATAGGATAATTTATGTGGTAGTTTTCTAGGTCCTAGGAAGTATCATTTTTATTTAGGATATCTTTTGACCAACACCTTATTCACTACTATAAAAAGGGGTCTTTGTTTATTCATAAAAAATAGATTTTGAACATTAATATATTTTGAGAGTTCTTTTGAACCTTTGTGGTAGATTACTATTGGACTTATCTTGCAACCTAACTACTTTATAGTTTATCGTAGTAAGATAATTTTGTATCTTGATATCTTTAGTTTCTTCTTGGTATTCTTAGAAGGCGATTAGTACACTTACTAATTGTTGTCTAACGTTACTCATGAAGTGATCAAGATCCAATTATAAACTTGATTAGTTTCTTAAGTAAAGGCGTTTGGTTTACCTATATCCAATTTGTTGTTACTTGGATCTTGTCAAATCCATATCTCTTAGCTCTTGTTTAGTCTTTTCAATTAGTTTTCTAGTTTTGCTTTCGCATTTATTTTAAGGTCATACTCTAGTTTTGAGATTCCCAACCTTTGTGTTATCTAGTGGTATGAGAGAGGTTCTGTCAAGGTTCCATTCTTGAAAATCTTGGGAGTTTGTTGAACAAAGAGCAAAAGAAAAGTGTAAAAAAAGTTGATTTTTTTACTAGAGTAGTAAACAGTAATTTTCAGAAAGTACTGTAGCAGTGAACAGTAATATTAAAAAAATTATTGCTCTTCAAGAAATTTTCCTCATCCAATCGTTTCTAAAAAAAGAGAGGTTTTGATAGAATAGCAGAAGAGGGGATCCTAGATCTTTATCTTGTTCTAAAATCCATTTATTTTTGTTTGAGTCTTGTTTCAACTAAAATCCTATTCTTTTTAGGTTTGGTTGTTCACTTTTTATTGTGCCCAAAAATTTCTTATTTTACTATAAGAACTTGACACTGGTGCGGTTAATAATAAATCCACAAATTCTCTTTTGAAAGGTCATTTGAGAGGAAAAAAGCAAGAGTGGGTGAGAATAATTGAGGAACAAAGCCAAAGTTTGAGTGATACACCATTTTCTTTAAAATGTTTAATACAAGAACTGAAGAATCAACCTAATAGTCATAGCGGAAGTCTACATTAAACAAAACAACAAATACACAATCTGAAGCTGAATATATCCTTTGTCTGAAAAGCCTCTAAACACGATGAGTTGATGGGACATGACCCCAACTAACTAAACCAAACTAAAACTGAAAATACATAGAGAAAGTCTGAATAAGTCTAGTCCTCGGGGGATAAGGACTCACCAACAACATCAGATGCTAGCTCTAAAGACAGACTATGAACGAGGCTGAACCTGAGACCCAGGTCCTGTATCATGAAACGATACAACATAAAGTATGCGGTTAGTATGTGGAATGTACCGAGTATGCAAGGTAAGTAAAACCACTTATATAAATAAAATCATTTAAAGACATGCATTATCTAAAACATAAACAACAATAATTCTGAGAATAGGGCTTGCATGCATTCTTTTTGAAATTATGATCTCATCATAACATTGCATAACATCATAACTGAATCGATTGACTCAAAGATGAAATCTTATAGTCATCAGTAAAACTGAACATTAAGTCAAACCTGCTATAGAACATATATAGATATAGAAATCTTATGAATGATAGACATGCATAACTGAAATAATGAGGAAAAATGGGAGGCTCGTCTTTTAACCGAGATACCATGATAGAGCTTACTTGGTCCCAACTATCACACTCAAGTGGGTAGAGCCATCCAAACCCTTGCCAGGGCTAGGGATGATACCATGATATTGATATCAAGCTCATGGGCCAATAGGACTGGGGATAACTCACAAGGGAGGTCTCGATGATATATATATATATATATATAAGTATGACCTATATTGGCGCGAAGTTCCGAGGAATAGNCGAGGAATAGGGTGATCGACCCTTAGCCTATTCGGTGCTAGACACTACTCTCAAAACATGCATATGCTCTACATCATTTTTCAATGAAGCTCAACATCATATATTGACGAAGCTCAATCATCAAATACATCTCAAATGTGAAATCATGTATATGAGAAGATTTAACTCAAACTATACCGCAAGCTGAAAGATAATTGGGACTCTTTGCTCCAAAACCATGTGGTAAGCTTAATTCAGGATATCATAAATCATACTTTGAACATGTGGGCATTGCCCAAAGCTTTATCATGCTTGAAAATACTCAATTCACATAGAAAATATGGTTATAAACATGGGTAGCTTGAAAACATGTTTTTCATCATAATATCTCATCATAGTCATACATTTATCTCAAATCTCATCTTTCATGAACTTCTCATGAATAGGCTTTTAATTCATAAAACTAGAAACATGATTTTATTTGAAAATGATATAAAACTTGCCCGTGATTCATAATTCATTAGTATTTACATATTTAAATCATACCCATGTAGAAAAATTTGGAATATCATGCATTGACTTAAAACCTCATAGATTAGACATATAATTCTCATGATTTAGAGAGGGATTGGGCATGGGTGTGAAAAGAATCACCTATCCATAACCCTACATACCTGATGGTAGCTGATTCTTACACTTCTTTAAATGCCAAATAGGAATTGAAGAGAAAATGAGGAACACTAAGCTTGATCACCCTCTCTCACCTTCTACCTTGCATGCATGAATGAATATTGCCTAAAATGAACTCAACCGCTTTAAAAGTCATCATTCATAACTCAAAACAATGTAGTTTAGGCATTTGGAACTTGGGAATTACGGAAAAACCCTTACTAAAAAATTCGCAGAAAAAACTGCCAACTGGTCCCAACAAGGGACCTAACAACTCATTATCAAGGGCCACGACTCATGAAGTCGTCCGTCAGGTACACTACTTGTCAAGTCTTCTGAGCTTGTCGCGGGTGACATTGATCACGGGCAAAAATAGCATGCCCGAGATACGCTTTATAACTTAAATTAGTCTTGTTGTCTAAGTTATTTTATACAATTTCATGTGATTTTATATAAATGTGAAGATATGTGCTAACCAACATGATTAGTCTTTGTTTTGTAGGTTTTGATGACTTTTGAGGAACTAATCCATGAGT
>JACEIK010004805.1:111770-125030 GCA_018107945.1 Datura stramonium
CCATCGTTTTCTTGAATCCAGAGTTAGAGCCAGCCAGGCACCAGAAGTGCTTAGGCTTAGCAGTCTAGCAGTTCAGGTCCTAGTAGGGCACCAGGTGCCATTCATACCCCCCAAGGCGGGGCGTGACATGTATTAATCTATGATTTTGACTTATGATGTCTATTACAAGTATGCATGATTTTAAGATACGGGCAAGCCCACTCAAGTTAAGTATGTTTTCATGATTTAGCCAAGGCTTATAAGATCAGCTTATCATATGTTTTGGAGTCAAGATTCCCCAGTTTCAGATTTTAAACTATGCATGTAAATATGATTTCAGCTTCATTGAAAAATGACGGGAGCACTATACATGTTTGGGAGTAGTATCTAGCACCGAGTAGGCTAGGGGTTCCAAGGTTCCCTAGACTCAAAATTACCCACCAATATAGGTATATATATACATATATATATTAGGGTATCCCAAGAGAGTTTCCCCCGCCCGCAAGGGGCCTCCAGCTTGATATCGATATCATGGTAGCGTTCTTATCCTTGGCAAGGTTTTGGACAGCTCTGCCCACTTGAGTGTGATGTTAGGGTATCACATAAGCTCTATCATGATGGTGTTTTTTTATATAACGAGTCTCCCATTTTCCCTTATAATTTTAGTTATGCATGATTATGATTTATGATATTATGTTTTTAACAGGTTTGACCCAAATGTTTGATATATAAGCTTTTACTTATGATTTTAGCTATGGCAAGCCATATGATTCTATTTTTAGCTTGGGTCATTCTATTCAGATATGAAATTCAGTTTATGTCTACACATGATTTCAGATATCAACATGCAGTCCTTACTCTCGTGATCTTATGATTTATGTTATGTGCATTGTTTCAGTTATACTTACTCAGCATGTTTTACTTACCTTACATACTCAGTACATTTCAAGTACTGACCGCATACTCTATGCTATACCATTTCATGATACAGGTCAAAGCGATCAGACTCAACCGCGTAATTAGTCCTACCCTCGCTCCAGTTCTGACCCTGCTTTGAGTGACTTCTCATCCTCCGAGGGCATCTATCTTTCAGTACTAGTATGTCATTTTGTTTTAGACTAAGAGATAGCTGGGGGCTTGTCCAAGCATTTCGTCAATTAGTAGAGGCTATTGAGACATAAATTTGTATATTCAGCTTTAGACTCATTGTTATGATATTACCATTGGCTAGACGTTTTGTGATTCAGAGTTCCGCTTATTTATGTTTAAGTATCAGATTATGCTTGATATAATGCTCTATAGCCGTCATGTTCATGCAATGGGTCAACTTGGGGCCATTTGTGGTTTTGGGTTCCGTGTCTCCATCAAAACCTATGATCGGATCGTGACAAACTTAGTATCAGAGCAAAGGTTTAGAGTGTCCTAGGGTTTTTGAAAGCTGAGTTAAGTAGAGACTTTTTCATGGGTGTGAAGCATGCCACACTTAAGAAGAAGAGGCTACAAGACATTTTAGGAAATTTCCCTTCTTTCATACTCTATGTCGTGCGATGAAGTATCTCTCTATCCTTTTACTTATGCTATACGCATTTGAAGAACCATGCCTCCACACCATATGACTGGACGAAGGAACATAAATGGAAATGGTCATGGCAATGGAAATGGGGATGAGCATCAGTAGGCCCCACAGGCACCAGCAGGTCCTTTGCCTGAGCAGGTCTCTTATGCTGAGTTTAGGGTGGCATTCTAGATGTTGGTGCATGATTTGATCGCTCAGTTGAATCAATAAGCATTGGCCCATGTCCCTCAGAATAGGAGCAAAGCGGCAACTCTAGTTTGGGATTTCCTCAGGATGAACCCATCTGAGTTCCTTGGATCAAGAGTGGATGAGGACCCGCATGAGTTTCTTGAGGAGATCCAGAAGATCACCCAGATTATGAGGTTTACACGTGAAGAGAGCGCATACTTAGCCTCCTATAAGCTGAAGGGGGTTGCTTATATTTGGTACCATTAGTAGAGAGACGGTAGAGTAGTAGGTGCAGTTCCCGTGAGCTGGGATGAGTTCATGACTGCCTTGTTAGACAGATTTTTTCCTAAGGAGTTGTAATTCCTTAGAAACCCTAAGATCAGAACCAGGAGTTGAAATAGAGAAAATAGGATTTTCTGCACCAGGTCATAGGACGAGTTGTCCAGTGACCTTTTAGGATGACCACGAGTCGTTAAGTGACTCGTGGTGAGGAGTTGGACTTAGTTGGAAATTTTAATTTTGGGGTGACCACAAGTATGACCACGAGTAAAGGTCAGCCCCATGATTGGTTAACTCACCTATGGTCAAGTATGGTTGAAGGAAGAGGTAGAATGGGCAGTGCACTTAATGGATTGGTCACCCCGACTCGTTGGGTGCACCATGAGTCATGGTGTTCCCCGCGGTAACCCCCAGGTGAGTTTCTGGTAGTGAGGATAACAGGAGGTGACCACGAGTCATAGGGTGCCTCATGGTGAAAACCTAGATGAAATTTCCAGTAGAGGCAACGGATGAAGACCACGATTCGTGGCTATGGACAATGACTCATCCAGTCCCTCGTTGGGATTGGCAGTCTGTTTTTCTCCTACGAGTTTATTAAGGGCTTTTCCGTAATTACTATGATCCTAATCCCTAAACTGCGTCATTTTAAGCTCTGAATAGTGAGTTTTAAGAAGGGTAAGTTCATTCTAAGCCTAGCCTAATTCATGCATGCAAGTTTAGAAGTCTAGAGAGGGTGATAAAACTCAATCTCTCAAGGTTCTTCCTCAATTAGTCCTTGGAAAATCAGAGAAGTGGTAGAATCAGATTCTCTCAGGTATGGAGGGTTATGAATAGGTGAAATTGTTCACATCCATGCCCAACCCCTCTCTAATTCATGAAAATCTACATGTTGATTCTATGGGGTTTTAACCCAAATGCATGAATTCCCTAAGTTTCTACAATTGGTATGATCTAAACATGTCTCTATGTTGAATTATGATTCATGGGAAAGTATTACATTATTTTCAATTATAAATCATGTTTTCATGTTTTATAAATTATGATGCCCATCCATAAAAGTTCATGAAAGTTGAGATCTATGATGTATGTTCAAGTATGATGAGATATTTATGAGAAAAACATATTTTCAAGTTACTCATGTATATGATCATGCTTTCAAGTGAATCAAGTATTTTCAAGCATGTTTAAGTATTGGGCAAGCCCATATGTTTAAGTATGATTTATGATTTCATGTCAATTAGCTTACCACAAGGTCTTAGAGTCTAGAATCCCAATTATGTTTAGCTTGTGGTATGGTTTGAGCCAAGACTCCTTATGTTATGATTTTCGATTATGCATGTATATTATTATTTAGCTTCGTCATTAGACGATGGTCAACTTTGTTAAAAAATGATGGAGATCATATGCATGTTTTTGGGAGTAGTGTCTAGCACCGAGTAGGCTATGGGTCAGTCAACCCTGTGCCTCAGAATTACGCGCCAACATAGGTTTATTTTTATATTCTTTTTGGTTCAATTCTTGGATCTTTCCCCTGCCCCCAATAGGCCTTGAGCATGATATCGATATCATGGTATTGTCTTTAGCCCTGGAAAGGCTTTAGACGGCTCTGCCCACTTGAGTGTAATAGTCGGGACCACGTAAGATCTATCGTGGTAATGTCGCTTATATAACGAGTCTCCCATTGTTCCTCACAATTTCAGTTATGCATGTGCATCAGTCATGATATTATGTTTTCACTAGGTTTGACCTAATGTTCAGTTTTACTTATGATTATCAGTTTTCAGCTTTGGGTCATTCCAATCAGTTATGATATGCAGTTATGTTCAGATTATGATTTTGGAAAATAACATGCAAGCCTTACTCTCAAAATCTTATCTTTAATATGTTTTATGAAATGCATTTTTACCGATTTTACTTAAGAGGTTTTACTTACCTTGCATACTCGGTACATTTCACGTACTGACCGCATACTCTATGCTATATCATTTCATGATATAGGCTTTGATATTCAGTCTCAGGCTCGTTTCTAGCCAGCCTTCCAGAGTAGCATATCCAGTCTTAGTTGGTGAGTCCTCATCTCCCGAGGACCATTCCTTATCAGTTATCTTTATATTTTTAGTTTCGTACTTAGAGAGTTAGTTGGGGTCTTGTCCCATCAACTCATCAGAAGTAGAGGATTTTCATACATAGAATGTATTCAGCTTCAGACTCGTGTTGTATGTTCAGATTTCATGTTATGTTTAGACTTCTGCTATGTTTATTATGTTGATCTTCCATTCTTATTGATTGAGTTATATGTACGTTCATGCCATGGGTCGACTCGGAGTCTCTCAGGGCTCCTTGTCTCGTGTCTCGATTCGGGCCCATGTTCGGGTCGTGAAAAACTTGGTATCAGAGAAATAGGTTTTGAAGTGTCCCAGTGTCTAAAAGCCGCGTTAAGTAGAGTATATTTCATGGGTGTGAAGCGCTCCACACTTATGATGAAGAGGCTATGAGACGTTTAGGAAATGTCCCCTTCTTTCATGATCTAAGTCGTGCAAGGAAAGGTCTCTCTACCCTTCTATCTCGTGCTATGAGTTCAACTCTCTCCATTCCTCTAACTAGTGATATACGCATGGGCAGAAACATGTCTTCTCAGAGCGACAACGGGAGTCATCCAGCCCCACCAACCCTAATGGATCCCATGTTCGGGCAGGTTACAGATGTAGAACCTGGGGCTGCTTTTAGACTATTTATACAGGCCATGATCACCCAGCCTAACCAGCAGACTATCCCATCTACGAACTCTACGAGAGAGGCAACAACTACTAGGGTTCAAGACTTCACGAGGAGGAGTCCTTCTAAGTTTGGTGTAATTCCCCAAAAACTCAAAGACTAGACCCGGGACTTAAATTAGAGAAAACTGAAAAATCTACACTAGGTCACAGAATGGCTGGGAGGTGATCACGAGTCATTAAGTGACTCGTGGTGGGGACTTCTGACTTAGTTGAAAAATTTGAGAAGGGGTGACCACGGGTGTGACCATGAGTCATGGTCAACACCACGAGTTGTGATATGACCCGTGGTCAAGAACAAATTTAAGGTCGGCAAGAAGTTAGGCAGTGAACGTAATGACTATTCACCACAATTCGTGGTCCATGATATGACCCATTAGGTGACCCGTGGTTAGGATTTGGTTAAGACTTAGAGAAGGCCTGGTAGTGAACCCAACGGGTCCTAACTACGACTCATTTGGGACACCATGAGTCGTGGTATCGCCCGTGGGGACTCTAGGGAAGTGTGGGGTAGTGGAGTCCACGAGAGGTGACCACGAGTCGTGGTCACCAACCATGACTCATTAGATCCATCATGGTGACCAACTGGAGGTTCTAGGCAGTATTCCTCACAAGTGTGACCACGAGTCAGTTTTACTTCAAATTTTCTAAGGGTGTTTTAGTAATTTACTACCCTTCTATAATATAACCTACGCCGTTTTAGTATATTTTTAAGGGAATTTATAGGGGCTAAACAGTTTCCCCCTCATTTCCCACGCAGATTCTCAGAAAAACATCGTAGGACTTCTCTCAGAGCATTTTTGAGAAAGAACTAGGGCATTCCATTTCTCCTTGGTTTCTCAAGGAAATTATTCTAGCTCTTCACTAGGTATGCGGTAATTTAACAAGGGAATAGTTCTTCCCTTGTGCCCCCAAAATTCTTCTTTGTTTTCTCTATAAGTTCTAGCCCTGAGACTTTCGAATGTGATGAAATTATCTGTCAAGACCTCGCTTCAATTATGTGAAATATCTTTTATATTAATTGTTGATGTGTTCCCACCAGTTTGTGACTATGTTGTTGCTTATTCCTGTAATGTTAAATCTAGCCCTAGTCTTGAATATAGAGAAACTAGAATTTTGCAATAGTGTTTACACATCAAAATTTTGCTGGATTCTATCAGTGTTGGGAACTCCCATGTTGTTGATTGTATTGAAAATCAGTCAGAATATTGTCAGTTCGGTTTCAGTCAAAATGCTAGAATATTCAGTGTTGGTCAGAAATGTCAACTGATTAGTTTGACTATAGAAATTCCTGAGATGTCAATAGTACCTCCCAGTTATCAAAATCAGATTCAGAACTCAGTTTTAGTGGTTCCTAGGCCGTCATGAATCTTTTAGATAGGTAGCTTTGTTCTATCTTAGGACCCCTAGTTATAGATTACATCTTGTTCTTTAGACGGTTACAACGCTTCTAGATAAGCAGCTCTGACCGGTCTTAGAACCCAGTTCCAGAATCCAGTCTGATAACTCTCAGGGTGCTTCCAGATAGGTATTCCTGACTAGTCTTAGTTCCTAGTTTCGAGCTATTAGCTTAGTGTTTAGTCTAGGACTATCTAGTGGGAGTAGGACTTAGTACCGAGGGGATCGAGGTTCTAGCTGCACCAAGTTCCCATACGTTACCACCGTAGATTACAGTTGTATTGGCCTCATGGCCCCAGACTCTTGTGATCACACAGTTCATGCCTCTATACCCTGGTAAGGTATATTGGGTACTACCGATGGGGTGTATACAACGGACTCCACGTCTAGCTCACGTGGTTATATGTCGGTTATAGATTCTCCCACTAGTCAGCTCAGTCTAGTTTCAGATCAGTTCAGATAAGAACTTGAGATTTAGAACATGTTCTTGACCATCAGACAGGTTCTTTTAGACCGTTTCAGTTATTATAGTTATTTAGTTCAGTAGCTTCAGTTGGTCATTGCATGTATTTTCAGTTCAGTTATCTCATTTCTTGTGTATGGTTTCTCTCACTTACTCAGTATATTCGAAATACTAACATATACTTTTATGCTGTATCATTTTATGATACCGCTGCAGGAGCTCAGTCTCAGCCTCGCTAGCTGATCACTCTTAAAAGACTTCAGCTGTTCTAGTTGGTGAATCCTCATCTTTCAAGGACGATGATTATTTCATTCAGCTACATTTTTCTTTTCTTATTTAGACTTGGAGTTAGCTGGAGGCTTGTCCCAGCAACTCATCTGTAATAGTGTCTTTCAGGCATAGACTTGGGTTATTTTTAGATCTGTAGTTTTGTTTAGATATATTCAAACTTTGTGAATAAGCATCATTCTCTTAAATGTTTATATTTTTTCTTTAAAGCTTTCACTGTACATATATTTATATTTTCAAATTTACTCAGAATTTCAGTGTGTGATAGACCAGGGGTTGACTTAGGGTTACTTGTGACTCCAAGTACCGTGTCCCATCTAGGGTGTAAAATTGGGGAGTGAAAAATATGGTATCAAAACAATAGGTCTAGAGTATCCTAAAATATCTGCAAGCCACATCGAGTAGAGTCCTCTTCATGGGTGTGAAGCGCGCCACACTTATGAAGGGGAGGTTATGAGATGTTATTAGGAAAACTCCCTTTATTTCATACTCTTTATCGTGCATTAATATTCAATTCCAGAATCATTCTCCTAACTCATGCTCTGTTTCGCTTCAGTAAATCATGCCTCTGAGACGTGGTAATGGAAGAAGGGATGGTAATGCTCACCGACCTGCCTCACCAGCCCCTCAAGATGACTCAGTGTCTACCTCAGAGTTTAGGGCGGCTATCCAAATAGTCTCTCAAATAGTTACCAACCAGGTGAACAATAGGTGGTTCCAATCAACAACAATGGGTCCGCAGCAGCTTCCCGAGTCCGGGATTTCACTCAGATGAATTCTATAGATTTTTAAGGATCTACGGTTGGAGAGGACCCATAAGAGTTTGTGGAAGAGATTAGAAAGATCACTTGAATTATGGTATCAGCTCCTCGGAGAGTGCCGACTTGGCTGCCTATCAATTAAAAGGGGTAGCCCAGATCTGGTACGAGTAGTGGAAGGAGGGGAGGCCAGTGGGAGCAAGACCGATAGAATGGGAGGAGTTCACTACAAACTTTTTGGATAGATTTTTCCCCTGGGAGCTTAGAGAGGCAAAAGTAGTGGAGTTCATGAATCTGAGATAGGGAAACTGGACAGTAGAATATGCTCTAGAGTTCACCAGGTTGTCCAAATACACTCCAGAGATGGTGGATGAGCCAAGGGCTCGCATGCTGAAGTTTGTTATTGGGGTATCGAACCTGGTCCTCAAAGAGTTCAGGACAGCGATGCTGATTAAGGATATTGACCTCTCCAGCCTTATTGTCTATGCCCAGCAGATTGAGGTAGAAAAACTAAGGGACATGGAGCGAAAGAACAAGCAGGCAAGGACTGGTCAATCAGATTATGGCCACCAAAGGTCTTGCAGTAGTAGCTACCCGCAGCAGCAACAGAGGGCTCCAACACCTATCTCAGCTAGCGCCCCTACCTTTCGGTCTCACCAGGATAGGAGGGGTGGAGCATTTGTCTCTTAGTCCCATAGCTACAGTGCCCACAACAGGTATCCATCTTTCCCTAAGTATGGCAAGAACCACCCAAGAGAGTGTCCTCAGGGTCGAGAGGGCTGTTTTGGTTGTGGACAACTTGGTTTCGGCTTAAGGAATGTCCGTCAGCAGGATGGGGAAGGTGACAATTCACTACCTCAATAGCTCCAGCAGGCCGACCAGCTCATCAGGCCAATACTTCAGGTATAGATAGAGGCCAGCGCCAAAACCATTTTTATGCGTTATCATCTCGTCAGGATCAGGAGAGCTCACCTGGTGTTGTCACGGGTATGTAACGTCTCTTCCACCTAGATATATATGCCCTACTAGATACAGGGGCCACACTATTGTTCATGACTCCATACATAGCTTTTAAGTTTAATATCAGTCCAGAAGTCCTCTCAGAACCATTTTCAGTCTCTACCCCAGTTGGCGAGTCAGTTAGAGCCAACCGGGTGTATAGAAACTGCCCAGTCTAAGTCTTCAACAAGTTCATTCCAGCTGATCTTTTAGAGTTAGTCATGGTTGATTTTGACCTCATCCTTGGCATGGATTGGTATCAAATGTGGTAACTTAGGGGTTCATTTTTCGAGACTTTCAAAATTCTTAGCATGAATTATAGGAGTTCGTCTTATGGACTCAACAGATGGTGTCGTCATTGTCTAGAATGGATCAGGACCTCCCGTGATGACCAGGGTCAAAGCTAGGTAAAATGAGGATCCTATCTTGGTGAAGTTAAAGAATGTCGTTCAGAATCAGAAGGTAGAGGTCTTCTCCAAAGCAAGAGATGATGGGCTTCGATATTAGGGTCATTTGTGTGTACCAGTGTTGTTGATTTGAGAGATCGGATGTTGCATGAGGCTCATGGTTCTAGATACTCCACACATCCAGGTGCCACCAAGATGTACCGTGACCTACGGGAAGTCTATTGGTGGAGTGACATGAAGAAGGACATTGCATAATTTGTGGTTAAGTGTCTGAATTGTCAGCAAGTGAAGGTTGAACACTAGAGACCGGAGGTGTGCTTTAAGACATTATTATTCCTACATGGAAATGGGAGGAGATCAATGTGGACTTCATCACAGGGTTGCCTCGTACTCTTCGACAGTATGACTCCATTTGGGTGGTCGTGGACAGGTTGACCAAAGCCGCTCATTTTCTACCGGTCAAAACTATTGATTCAGTAGAGGATTATGCCAAACTATACATTCGAGAGCGATTGGTTGCATGGAGTGCCTTTGTCAATCATATACGATAGAGGTACTCAGTTTACCTCCTAATTTTGGAGATCGTTTCAAATAGGACTTGGTACTCAGGTCAAGCTCATTACAACATTTCACCCACAAGTTGATGGTCAGGCGGAGCGAACTATTCAGATACTCGAGGACATGTTGAGAGTGTGTGGGATTGACTTCAAGGGTAGTTCGGATGATCATTTTCCTCTCATTGAGTTTGCGTATAACAACAGCTACCATTCTAGTGCTCTCTATGGGCAGAGATGTAGATTGCCTATTGGTTGGTTTGAAGTCAGTGAAGCTGCAATGATAGGACCTAAATTAGTCGATGAGGTTATGGAGAAAGTTCAGATCATACAGGACAGGTTGAAGACAGCTCAGAGTCGCCAAAATCCTATGCGAATGTGAGAAGGAGAGATCTTGAGTTTGAAGTTGATGATTGGGTAGTTTTGAAGGTATCTTCCATGAAGGGAGCAATGAGGTTTGGAAAGAAAGGAAAACTCAGTTCCCGTTATGTCGGCCCGTACTGGATTGTGAAACGGGTTGGAAAGGTGGCCTATGAGTTGGAATTACCCTCAGAGTTAGCTTTAGTTCATCCAGTTTTCCATGTATTGCTCTTAAAGAATTGTTTGGGTGATCCAGCTCTAGTTGTTCCGGTGGACAGTGTCATGTCAGAGCATGTATGTATGATTCGTGAATTAATTTCAATCATGTAGTTCAGTTCGAAGACAGTCATTCCGTCAGTTTTCAGCTTATATGATCAGTATTTGAATATGATGATTGCATTTCTTTTCTTTTTGGTATTTTTTCCAACATTCGAGGATGAATGTTCCCGGGGGGAGATATTGTTATGCCCTGGAACCCCTAAGATTAGTCTCGGGAGTTGAAACTAAAAAAATAGGATTTTTTGCACCAGATCACAGGACGAGTCGTCCAGTGACCCGCCAGGATGACCACGAATAGTTAAGTGACTCGTGGTGTGGAGTTGGACTTAGTTGGAAATTTTAAGTTTATGGTGACCACGGGTATGACCACGAGTCATGGTCAGCTCTACAGTTGGTTAAGTCACCCGTGGTCAAGGATGGTTGAAGGAAGAGGTAGAATGGGCAGTGCACCTAACGAATTGGTCACCATGACTCATTTGGTGCACCACGAGTCATGGTGTTCCCCGAGGTGAACCCCAGGTGAGTTTCTGGTAGTGAGGATAACGGGAGGTGACCACGAGATGTGGTCACCAGTAACGAATCATAGGGTGCCTCGTGGTGACAACCTAGATGAAATTTCCAGTGGAGGCAATGGATGAAGACCATGAGTCGTGTCCATGGACAACGACTCGTCCAGTCCCTCGTTGGGATTGACAGTCTGTTTTTCCCTATGAGTTTATTAAGGGCTTTTCCATAATTTCTATGATTCTAAGGCTTAAACTACGTCGTTTTAAGCTCGAAATAGTGAGTTTTAAGAAGGGTAAGCTCATTATAAGCCTAGCCTAATTCATGTATGGAAGTTGGAAGTCTAGAGGGGGTGATCAAGCTCAATCTCTCAAGGTTCTTCCTCAATTAGTCCTTGGGCAAACAAAGAAGTTGTAGAATCGGATTCTCTCAAGTATGTAGGGTTATGAATAAGTGAAATTGTTCACACCCATGCCCAATTCCTCTATAGTTCATGAAAATCTATATGTTGATTTTATGGGGTTTTAACCCAACGCATGAATTCCCTAAGTTTCTACCATGAGTATAATCTAAGCATGTTTGTATTTTGAATTATGATTCATGGGAAAGTTTTACAATATTTTCAATTATAAATCATGTTTTCAAGTTTTATAAATTATGATGCCCATCCATGAAAGTTCATGAAAGTTGAGATGTATGATGCATGTTCAAGTATGATGAGATATTTATGAGAAAAGCATTTTTTTAAGTTACTCATGTCTATGATCATGTTTTCAAGTGAATCAAGTATTTTCAAACATGTTTAAGTATTGGGCAATCCCATATGTTCAAGTATGATTTATGGTTTCATGTCAATTAGGTTACCACATGGTTTTGCAGTCTAGACTCCTAATTATGTTCAGCTTGTGGTATGGTTTGAGCCAAGGCTTCTCATGTTATGATTTTCGATTATGCAGGTATATTATTATTCAACTTATTCGTTAGACGATGGTCAGCTTCATTGAAAAATGATGGAGAGCATATGCATGTTTTTGCGAGTAGTGTCTAGCACCGAGTAGGCAATGAGTCAGTCAACCTTGTGCCTCAGAACTACGCACCAACGTAGGTTTATTTTTATTTTAGTTTTGGGACCTCCCTTGGAGCTTTCCCCTACCCCCAAGGGGCCTTGAGCTTGATATCGATATCATGGTATCGTCTTTAGCCCTAGCAAGGATTTAGACCGCTCTGTCCACTTGAGTGTAATAGTCGAGACCACGTAAGCTCTATTGTGGTAATGTCGGTTATATGAAAAGTCCCCCATTGTTTCTCATGATTTCAGTTATGCATGTACATCAGTCATGATATTATGTTTTGAACAGGTTTGGCCCAATGTTCAGTTTTACTTATGATTATTAGTTTTCAACTTTGGATCATTCGAATCAGTTATGATATGTAGTTATTTTCAGATCATGATTTCAGAAAATAGCATGAAAACCTTACTCTCAAAATCTTATCTTGATTATGTTTTATGAAATGCATTATTACTGATTTTACTTACTTAAGCAGTTCTACTTACCTTGCATACTCGGTACATTCCACTTACTAACTGCATACTCTATGTTGTATCATTGCATGATATAGGCTCCGATATTCAAACTCAGCCTTATTTCTAGCTAGCCTTCCAGAGTAGCATATCCAATCTCAGTTGGTGAGTCCTCATCACCTGAGGACCATTCCTTATCATTTATCTTTATATTTTCAGTTTAAGACTGAGAGAGTTAGTTGGGGTCTTGTCCCATCAACTCATCAGAAGTAGATGCTTTCCAGACATAGAATGTATTTAGCTTCAGACTTATGTTTTATGTTCCGATTTCATGTTATGTTAAGACTTCCGCTATGTTTGTTATATTAATCTTCCATTTTTATTGATTAAGTTAGATGTTTGTTCATGTCATGAGTCAACTTGGAGTCTCTCAGGGCTCCTTGTCCCGTGTCTCGATCCGGGCCCATGTTCAGGTCATGAAAGGAGTTGAGGGAGGCAAAGGCGGTAGAGTTCTTCAACTTGAGGCAGAATAATATGACTGTGCAGGAGTACACATTGGAGTTCACTCGACTGTCCAAGTATACTGTGGATTAAAGAGCCCGTATGAACATATTTGTGTATGGAGTGCCAAATTCCTTGATCAAGGAGTGTAGGACCGCAATGCTGAATAATGATGTTGATTTCTATCGATTGGTTATATACTCCCACCAAATGGAGGCGGATCAAAGAAAAAGAAAGGGAGAGAGAGGCCAAGAGGGCCAGGACAGGCATATTTGGGTTTTTCCAGTAGCGGTCCGGTGGTGGATGTTCGACTGTCTAGATGACTACACACAAGTGCATGTGGTCGAACAGGTAGTAAGTGGCTCAAGTAAGCCAAGTATCGATCCCACAGGGACTGGACTACAGGGAAAAATCACCTCAAGTGTCAATTTACTGTAACTCTAAAAATGCA
>JACEIK010004806.1:14766-25076 GCA_018107945.1 Datura stramonium
CTAATTAATGATCATACAATTTATAATACGTTAAGTTAAAAGTATTATATAATAAAAATTATAATCAAATACTCAAATAGTGAAGAAAAAAAGTGCAAAGGTTATCGATGGTCTATGGAAAGGTGAGCAAACCGCATGTTTGTTATTCTTGAACCATTGGCATCTAAAACAACATACGTAGAAAATTAAAAGCTTAAAAAGGTAAAATGTCATACTCACAAAGTAATAATTTCTTTTTGAGTGCTAAGACTCGAGAGAGTCTTTTACAAATACATAAAGAGTAGAAAAAGTTACGAGGCTTTAAGCATTTTTCAATAAAGAATATGAAAGATTAAATAGTAATAATTCATTTTATTATTGATGAGTTAGAAATTTACCAATTTATTAGGTTTTTGAATATGAGTTTTTATTTAGTTTTCAAGTTATTTAGATGAATTTTATGTCCTTTCTCTTTGATTCTTTGTAGGTACTTCACTCGAGTAGAGAAAGCATGAAATCGAGCAAAATGCATGAAGTTTGAGATGAAAGTTGATGAGTTAGCATTTGAAGGAAAGGAGACAAAGATAATGAAAGATTTGAACTAAAAAAGATGTGCTAAAGACATGTCTTTTAACCAGCTAAACGCGGATTCGGAAGTGTGAAAAGCAGGTGAAACGCAACATCCAAAGCCTCAAAATTGCTCCAATCGACGCTTGGCAATTTTTCCATAGGCGAATCGCCGGCCAAACACTGATGAGTCGCTGGTTTTCACTGCTCCAACACTGTTTCCCATTGGCAAGTAATTGGTGCTCCGCTGATTGGCACCGGCGAAACGCTGGTGCTTCGCAAGTGAAGCCGTTCAAGGAGGGGTAAAAACGTCCAGTAAGTTTCCCAAATCACCTAGAAATCCCAAGGGCACTTGTGGAAAGTTTTATACATGAAAGTACATATCTTTATATAACTCTCGTTATGCACAACTCATTCAATTATCAATATTCATCGTTCACTCACTCTTTCACCATAGAATTCCAGAGCTAGATATTACTTTTTTTCTTTTTCTTTGACCTATTTTGGGGGAATTCCACCATTGTTTAAGACCATGTGAAGCAAATATGATGAATGTTGAGGAAAATTCTCTTGGTATCTTCTCTCTCTCTCAAAATATGCATAACTAATTGGTTAGCTAGGGGTGTGCATAGTGGGTTTGTTAAATTGAATGGGTATTGATTAATTGCTCTTGAATTCTTATTGCAAGTATAGATCTATTATCTTCTCTAAGTTTTAATTGTGAAAATTAATGGTTGCAAATATGAATTTTTATTTACTTTTCTTGCTTTTACTCGAGAGAAAAAGATGAGAACCGGGCGAGAAAGATAATAATGAGGATTTGGAGTATTCGTGTGTGGGCTTGATCTAGCGATAGTCAAAACTCACATCTTCACTCCATTAAAGGTCAAGGCTAGAGATAACTTAATCCTTCCTCAATCTTTTGTCGTTGATAACTTGAATTTGACTTTGGGATTTGATAAAATTCAAGGCACAAACATTTTTGTAATTGAAAAATGAGAGAATGTGATTTATCCATTGCTTTCTATGTTAAATTTGAGTCTAAGACAATGAAGTAAATCCTGTTTTAGTTGTTGACCCATAGCACATCCCTAGCCATCTCACTTGTGATTGCAACAATTGGAACTCCCTCCACTTAATTTTAATTTGAATTTGATGCAATTTTCCTTTTTTCTCAATTTTACTTTTCAAATGTGGAACAACGATGCGTTCTAGTTTGAATTAGTTTATAACTCTTTTGGAGTATCGACTCAGTTCTCTGTGAGATTAGACTCTGACATTCATCAGATATATTTATTTTGCCAACGACCATTTACACTCTCTCATCAAGAGGAGTGAATTTGGACATTATCAATTTTTATAATAATATAATTTTAGAAAGGAAAAAAAGGAGGGAGAGAGGCAAAAAGAAGGTAGAAAGGAATTGCCGTTTGTTTTTCTTTGTGGGTGGAAGGCATTGAAGCTAGATGTCTGACCATTTACTTGATGAAGCATTATGAAAGAATATTAAAGGAGAAAGGAAAAAAATGTTGTTGTATGAAAATATGCTCAAGTGATGGCAGGAAATGAATAAAAAAAGATACAGTTCACGCATTTTATAGTGACATAGTCCACTCATCTATTTGTTAAATTAAAGTCAAACGTTAAAAATAAACACACTTTTAGATTTAAATGAAATAAGTTGAGAATAAATCATTCTTCAAAAACTTGAGAAAATATTCATGTTGATCAAAGTATCATGTCAAATAATGTCTCTGTGGCATGATGCAGAATCATAGAAGAAGATATATAGTGATTTTTCGATACGATCTTGTAGTAATTATTTGATTGAGATATATATAGGAAATAAATTTTTCATATTCATACGCAAAATTATGTAGAAAAATAATTATATGTTAACAATGAAAGTTTAATCAGATATAGAATGTTATAGATTCCGTAGGTGTAGATATTTTTGTTTGGTCTAAAATGCAACGAATCGTGTATAGTATACTGCCAATCCTTTTTCTTCACTTGGGAGCTAAGGGAACACATTTTAATCCTAGTCCTTTGAGGATTAAACTCTTACTTATTCTCGATTGATGCATTTACCCAATGCAATATTTGGTGTTCTCCACATAATTTTATCATGATAAAGTACGTAGCTTTCTAATCAAGAGGATTCACTGATTTATTTAAGTTTATCTTTGTCGAATCAAATCACCATAAAAGAGGTAGAGATAATAGTTAATGTAAGCACTAAATAATAGGGCCTTGATATTATTTTAATTTCAAGACTTGTTTCTGAATCTATGCGTCTTACACTTTCCTTTCCTCTTTACATGATGAAAATGCACATACTGCAACATGATGAATAGAAATTAAACAAGGCTAACTAATCCCAACTCATGAAAAATGAGAAGGTACATCTTAACGACAAACAAATAGTTATCCCCACAAAAATTGTTAATCTACTTCTTCAGTTATTAATCTAACAAAGCTTCTTCTCTAGCAGCATCACAAATAGAGGGATCATCTTCATTCATAATATGACAGCTCTACATGTACCACCTTGATCTATCTTAGCAATGACTGAAATGGCAGAGGCCGAATGGCGTAGTTGATGGTACTACCACTTGCTGGTCCCAACTACATTGTCAGAATTCATGTTGTATATTTGAAAGAGGTTGACCTACTTGCTTCTCTCATGGTACATTGCTCTTCCTGCCAACTCCTCAAACAGCTGGGTTGGGCATATTCATGGATCGGACTGGCAAAGCAAACTCTCAATTTGATTAAGAGAGCGGTTCTTCTTTTTCTCTATATTTTCTTATTCAAGCATGTCTTTTACTGTCATTTGTGAGTTTCTCAGTTTTGATTCTCCGCATCTGCAACAATTAAAGAAAAATTGATTACTGCCAATTTTCAAAGACATTTTACGCTCTTGAATCTAGTCAGTGAAATCCTATTATTCTTTTAAGTTGACTTCAATTCGAAGGAATTGAAAGCTTTGACTACATATTTATAGTTAGACATTACATCCATTGTGGAACGTATAGAAAATACATAATTATTAATTATCAAAAAGGAAAAAAGATAGAGAAAATTCTTTATGATAGCAAATACACATGAACTAAAAAGTGTAAAAGGGAAAAAAATAGAGAAATAATTAATTGCAGAAAATGAATAAAAAAAAGCTAATAGAATATAGTAATTCATACAACCAAAACTAATGTGAAATAAGAAACAGGTGTCTCACATTTTCAATCTTTGTAGATGGCTTTTGATTTCATCAGCACACCCTAAAATTTTATATTTCAACTCTAGGATGTTACTTGATTTAACTTTTTTATTGAGCACCTTTTTAAAAAATGACCATCTAATTCATTAGATTCAATAGAATATTTTTATGGAGATGGGTTGATTGAGTTGTGAAATCGACCTTAAAATAAATTGAATAACATAATTATTTGCAGGAACAAAAATCGTAATTCTGGTGTATTATACCTGTTAGGATACTCAACTTTTTGTATCTAAACAATAAATTTAGAAAATAATTTGTGCATTAATTTTTTTTGCATAAATTTAAAATAAACCAACTTAAATTTTTATTACCAATTTCGAAAATGGATTGATGGACAAATATGAAGCACCTTGAGATCTTTTTTGTATTTTATGACTACCAATTGGTACAACTTTTTCTTTCATAGAAAGAGTTGATACAACTTCTCCTTTCCCTCTATTATTGTCCCTCTTTGCTTTTGGTAGAAGAAATGAAGAGGAGGAAGTGACTGAAATTTTTGTCTCTCGGTATCCCATATATCAATATCCTAATACTCCAACAGAAGTGGTGTTACTAAGATTAACCTTTCAAGTGTAAGAATATAATTTATGTATATTCTGTTCAAGATTAAGTAAATTCACAAATGACTGACGATTAACCAAAAGGTGCAATTGTAATTCTACAACTAACCTTAATCCAAGAAGAAAATCGAGAATATAGAATAGTAAGATACCTGAAAGAAAACTTAAAATCTCAAAAAGAGAGAGATGAAATTTACGTTCGCAACGAGGAGTACATTGTGGATGAAACCCTAATTCTATATGAAGAAGAAGAATTTTTGTCCCTAATCCTCTATCAAGGGAATATTCCCTAAAATAAATTCAATACGAGTAATATTATGACTTCAAACAAGCTCTAGGAAGAGAATTGCTTAAGGATGAAAGCAAACAACTTTGATTACCTCTATATGCACGATATTAATACGTGGGACGTTTGATTCATATATAATTAATATTTTGTCTATTGTTTTTGGGGTCATTATTGGTGAAGTTGTCGTACTTGAGTTATTAATAAATGAAGAAGATCTAATGATACTCTATCTTTTAAAAAGATTGTAATATCATCACCGCAGAAGTAATTGAGTTCATGAAACTAAATCGGGTGACTTATGCATCTTTAATTTGACACAAACTTTTTGATCAAAAGATGAATAAGAAATAGAACTCCTAACGCCTGAACTGAAATAGGTAAAATGGTATTACATCCAGATATATAAGTAATGGAAAAATCAAATTTGTCATGCAGTTCTAAAAAGATTTGACTGAAATACTAAAAAAAACATGAAACAAAATCCAAAAATCTCAAAAAGAGAAATAGAATATTTATCTTGGTGGCTAGGAGTAACATTGAGGTGAATCTCTAATCCTCTTTATAAAAATAATTCGTATTGCTTATATTCTGTCAAGGGCAGTAATTCCTAAAATAAATTCAATGTAACTGCCAAGTTTCTAACTTCTTTCATATAAACAATCACAAGGATGTTGATGTGTCTAATTATTTCAACTGAGATGAGATAGAGAAAGAAGAGGAAGAAGATGTAAAGAGGGAGACACTGATGGAAGGGAGGAAGTGGAGATGTTTGATAGTAGAAGAGACACATTTGTTAGCATTACTAAAAGTGGTTTTTTTAATTTTTTTTTGTATAAAGCAATCACGAGCAAAAAGCAGAAAATATAGAAAAAAGATAAATGTGATATTTGGATAGTAAGACGTGCCACGAAACCGGGCTGAATTCCTCCAATTATGTTGACATATAGATATGGATTTGTATTTCAATTCCTATTCTTAATACACGTAATCATTTTGTTCCAAATAAAAATAACTTTTCTAACTCCAAAGATCTCACCTCTGGATCTTCTTGCTGAAGTACATTTTTCTGGTTTGTCATCAAATTTGAAGGTATCTTATGTTGCAAAATCAATTACAGAATGCTACCAGAAATGCATCAAGATCATTGTTTACATTAGATAAAGTGTCAGTTTTTGCAAAATGTTACGAAGTTGCTTGAAATGACAGGGAGTCAAACGTTGCGGCTTACACACACTTGGAGGGTAGATGAATGGGAAACTAAATTATTGTTGTTTTCTACTCTCCTTGTCTTCATCAAATAAATGGTCAAACTAAGGTGGTAAATCAAACTTTTGGAAAATATGTTGAGAGAATATTAGTCAAAGGTAAGCTTACTTCATAGAGGAAAACTAACAAGTAAATACTAAATACTCACTTGCCACGGCCAAATGGATATTGAAAGAACATCTTTGGGCCTACAAAATGAAGATCTAGAAAAGATCCTAAAACCCTCTATTTGTAACAATAAAAGCTTCTTCAACCTAAAAAATTAGCAGGAGATATCAAAACATCCACCCTAACAGAGACACTAATACCTCTAGTCATTCATTGATGGGTAAATTGGAGCAAGATAATGCAACAACCTTACAATACTAAAGATCATCAAGAACCAGACTCTCTCTCTCTCTCTCTCTCTATNTATATTTTGATTTCCAACTAACCAGACTCCATATTGCAATTTCCTTCTTGGTAATGTCTTTTTACTACTACGATACAAATTTGGGATCTTTGCTCATGAGAAACGAGAAACTTGAACCTAATCCAGTCTATGACATGTCCTTATGATAAAGATGAAGTCCCAGCCCACAACGAGGACAAACTTGACGAAATGCATCCTTATAACTTGGGTCATCTACTGAAGCAGTACCAATTAATTTTTGATATATCTAGTCAAAATAAAGGAAAACAAAAACAAAATTACAATCATATATACTATCATTAGAGTTCTGATAATGTAAAAAATATTGAGCTAAATGAAATGCAAGTAAAATAGAAAACTAGGTAGCAAGCTAAAGTGCACAAACCTGAAGAATCTATCTAATGGATTTTATACAATAGGTATGATGCGGTGTTGTTACATGCAGCAATGGATCCATACCGCAATAGATAAAGAAAATAAATTTTAAAAAAAGAATCACAATTTTAATATCAGCTAAAAGCTTGTTGAAAGTAAAGGGACAACATAGTGAAGTAAAAAAGTGCCAGTGGAGTACAATATATAATAAGCGTCATGTTTCCTTATAGTTAAGTAAAATTAGTTATTCTATGCTTACATGGTATTAATTATTATGCAATGGACAAAACATGTTATACACTCCTATATAACACACGAGAGCATGAATTTGGATATGTTAGAACTTTGTCCGGGCAGTACACCAGGTTAATCTATTTGTTTCACATTGATTGCTTAACTAAAATTAAGACAAAGTAAAACAGAAATGCAGTATTTTTAGGTGAAAAACACCCGACTCATAAGAGAAAAAAATCATGACCTACACCACTGCAGGATTTATCTTAATTTCACTAAAATAATAAACCTCAATAAATATTCAGATTACAAGCACTTGTAACCTAGGAACTAACTCTAATCCCCAACTTCAACAATCTACACAGACTGTTGAATCTCTTCAAATTATCCCCAACTTGATGTTAATGTAGACAAAGGATTGTTCCCTAAACAATGCTTCTACCAAGCAGTAAGAAACAACTCAATTCAACTTGCTAATACATAGAAACTAGACTAGAATACTCTAAAACATGTTCTTCAATCTGGTTCTTCGTATCAAGTTGCACTTTGATAGCTAGTCAAAATACTCTCAAATATGCTCTTACTAAATTGCTTGGCTTCTACCTTTTCTCTCAGTATAATCTCTTGTTGTTCTTTCTAGTTCATCATGAACTCTTAAGTGATAAAGACTCCTGCCTTGCTTGGATACTTGAGTTTGTCCATTTATGGACTTCTATCCTAAATATTTTTTTTATAGATTCTCTTATCTTTTCACCTTGAGAAACCTTTATTTTAGAGAGTCCTTTATCTAATTGGACCTTTGATACTGTAACATGTGTCTTCAACATGGTTCAGGACTTTTATTGTATTTTTATCAATTATAATAATATATTGAACCTAACAAATTATCTCTTTTTGATGATGAAAAACTTATATCCCTTATGTGTGGTGCTTAACTTGTTTCAGTCAATTACAATGTCTAAGAAAGCATCAGAAGACACACATTACATGAACTAGGTTAGAATAATGGATTACAAATATTATATTGTCACGCTCCGCCTTGGGAGGCATGACTGGCACCTGGTGTCCTTTCTAGGACCTGAATTACTGAACTAACTGAGCCTAAGCACTTCTGGTGCAGGGATAACTCTAACTCTAGAATCAAGAAAACAATGGGCTATATAGCGGCTGTAAATATAACCCCCCGCCGACAAGGCCTATAGCCACCTGTAAAAGTAAACAGCTAACCAGAAACGAACAACTGTGGGGAGTCCTATGCGGGCCGACAAGTCCATCATGATATCTAGTTATAGTTGAAAATGTGAAATCAGGCACTAAACTGAACTATGACCGACAAGGTCATCAACCAACAGCTGAACAAGGCCCCACATAGACAACACACATAATCTAAATCACATACGACCCTACACGGCTGATACATCTAACCACATGGAAAATAATACAATCTGCAAGCCTCTAGGAGTAATAAAATGGTCGGGACAAGGCCCCGACCTATTCATACTGTACAAAAAAAGAAGATAAACCTCTATCACTCAAGCTTCGAAAGAAAGGAGCTGAAGGCTCTGTATCGCTGACTGGAATCACGAGGGATCTGCTCCTCTTCTATGTGCACCTGTAGGCAAGTAATGCAGCGCCCCAAAAGAGGGCGTCAGTACCACATGTACTGGGTATGTAAAGAAATAACTGTAAATATCTGAAAGTAAATAATAAAGCTGACAGTAACTGAAGTAAAGGGAAACAGACTGAAACTGACTGAATTAATGGAATCAAGAGTAAACATAACTATAATGAGAGGAGTAGGAGTCGTACCTGACTATGAGACGTCCTACTGTCTAACTATCAGTAACTAGCAACATAAACATAAACCTTACCTGGCTCCCATGAGCTGGAAGGTGCAATCAACACATAACAACCCACACGGGCCCCCATTAGCCCTAGTGAGTACACTTCAATCTATTTACCCCTATCAAGGTCAAAACCCATTACCTACTAACTACGAGTGTCCTGCCGATCCCCTGGGTATGTAACTTGGGCCCGCTGGGTCCCTGACTATAGCTGTGCCTAAGTCTGGAGGACTCCTGATATCTACACCCCGGGCGCAAGCGCTTGGCAGGGGTGTGTATAGGCCAACCACGACAAAATATGAGGAGTTGGCTCCCCATCTTCGTCCCTTACGGACGGCATGCCGTTCCATAGAGCGACGTATCCTCGCCCTTTGGCGGACGAGTCGACACAGCTATTAACCCTGGGGCGGTCACGAAAGCTATATAGGTAATCCAGCCCAAACAATGCAAATACATGTCTCAACTGATACCAATAACTGCACACAATCACACACTCCTGACACGCTTTACTGAGGGTCATACTGAATTACTATACTGGAGAAACTGACAAATAAATCTATCTGTATAGCGAGTGTATCTGGCCTTCTGGGCCTCATGCTAATGCTACTCGCCTCTAGGATAATCTATATGACTGTCTACAGGCACACCATGTGCACGTATTGGATTAGAGGATCCTGATAGTGATCATGATCTCTAATAATCTGGGCTGAATAGAGCGAGGTCTGAAGTGGTCTAACAATAATCTGAATGTACTACTCGGACATCTGTAGCTCATGCATAATTGAGGAGTTACGGATGACTAACTACTTTATTCTTCTAATTAAACAACTGTAGAGCTGGGCTTGGTCGAACTTGCTTCTACGCGATCGGTCCCTGGTTCTTCATAGGGAGCTTACCGATCTCCTTAACTTGGTAAACACTATACTAGCAGAGTAATACTGACTCCTTATGCCTTATATGAATCCACTCGGTTCTATATTGCTGTTCTGACAATTCTCAGTCTTATGGGCAATTCTATATAGACTGGCCCTCTCCTGGGACTCTGTACTTGAATACCTTACAAGAACCGGCTAGGGTACTGGCCCATCACTGGCTACTGATGTGGACCCCTCCTTGGGGTACCCACGAGTTTATCTGACTCGGACGACTGGGCTGGCTTGCTGGCGTCCTACATGATAACTAGTAGATCGACTAAGACTGACAATCACTGATAAGGCTAAAGGGACAATGTATGATCACTCAATACACTGGAGAACCCTGGTGTCGCTAACTATGGAATATACATATTCTGTCTCTATTTCTGGTTCTGGAATGTGCGATAACGTTAATGACCTTTAAGGATGCTCTCCTACTAATACAGGCGCCAACTGGTCGTTAGACCGCCTAACTGCACCCATACTGTTTAACCAACTGATTCAGGCTACTAACTCTTACGAGCCTCTGAAGTCTAGGTCTGGCAACAAATATATAAGTCTACCATCCCAAAAAGCTGAGAATAAAA